>JAFBJW010009053.1:8573561-8706061 GCA_016785235.1 Pseudorhombus dupliciocellatus | reverse complement strand
GTTTAATCCAATGTAACCTGTGGTGTCTGAAGGCGGCTGCACCTTTTCCTTGTACCACAGAGAAGATAAAATCTCCAAAGCAAAAACAAGTTGTTAGTGTCATGGTCTCATGTGCACCCCAAATGATCCACCACCCCACCAACGCAGGGGACCACTCGTTATTCCACTGGCTCACGGACATTTGTCCCAGTAGCGATGGCCTGAATATCTGAAATAGATGACAAGCTCAAAAAGACTGACTGCAGATGTCCACCCCTACAGACTCTTTGATAAGCAGCGCTGTTCGTCACATGATCATGAGCAGAGCAACAAGAGCTCTGTTCAGATCCACTCATTAGATAAACCAGTGTTATGTTGTTTGTATGGTTTACAGTGGGAGCACTCACAAAATGTTTAAAGATTATTTAAGGACATTGTACTTTTTTTGCTCATGTGTATCATCACAAACTCTGCCCTCCACAACCATAGGGGAAACCCTGTTTAATGAGTTAACAGTCTTTGAAGACTCTTTTCAGAGTGATTTAGCTGCTCTCTGTGGTTGCTTTATTGAGCGAAATAAAAGTTCTTTTTGTTTAGCAAACAAGCCATGTGATAGCATGAAATAATTTTGGGTGTGATAGCAAATAAAGAAACTAAAGACACATCAGACAGAAACGAGGGTCCAAACTTTGACAAATATTAGTCTTCCTGCCTTTATACTGTATTTTTCCCAGACCTCAAGCTTTTCTCTTTGTACCTTAGGATCAGTTTGCAGTATTCCAATGCTGTCCGTGGGCATCCGCGTTTCTCCAAGAATATCATGTGCTTGTAGAGAGCAAGATAAAGTGCCCTGCAAACAGACAGTGACTGAATCATTAAATTACTAAGTGACCGGAACACATTTTAGGCTCTCAGTGGTGAAAGTGATGATTACTTTCCATAAAATACTAAATAAAAAGAGCAACCAACCTGTTTTCCGGTCTTAAATAATCAAGTCTGCTGGTACCGGATGTCAGGCTGAATAAGGGGTGAAATGCACACTCGAAGCTGTACAAAGCTCTTTCTTTAAAAAAGAAAAATAAGGCATAACAAATTGGATTATTTTCTGTTTTGAGAACATCCAGTTTTTCAGCACGCAATGCGTAGCTGAATTCAAACACAGGCATTGTGTACAGTGATACAGGGGTTGGGCCGAAACATTTACATAAGGAATAATTTACCAATACTTCAGAGTTTCTCTCATTTTTTCTGAAGATAAGAAGTAATTACTCCCACAATGCTGTTACAGCAACAAAGAAGTTTCTTAAGAAAACTGTAGTCTTCATAAATTCCTGATTAGCGTTTGATCAGCATCCCGCAATGATAATAAAAGGACATAGACTTCAGGGCCAAGTGCCCACAGAGAAATTACAGAAACTGTAAGGAAAATGTGAACTCATTTTGTGAAGATACATGAAGCAAAATAACCAGCCAAGCACCTAAATGAATGATATTATATTAACAGAATACTAGGTTGCCTAAAAAAAAAAAAGAGATTTATTAAACTTTAGGTGAAGATTATTCAGGTCATTGGAGAAAAAAATAAATGGATGCTATGAATTAATGGTAATAAATACAGAGCACATGCCTGATCCAGCTCCACATGATGGAAAACAGACAAACTAAAATCTTAATCATGTCTGAACGGAGCTGTTATTTCTTATCTATGACAAAATCTGGGGTCTATAAAAAGAAAAAAGGATGAGTTTGTGGATTAAGATGAAAATCGCAAAGCCAGACTTGTAGTTATTGATTCTGTTAATTTGACACTGATATTGACAAAGGCCTCTTTTTAGATCCATGAGTTGTGCATCCATCAGTGTTTAGCTGAGATCACTAAAGTTAGTATATAGTTACTGCCATTAATGAGGTTCTTCTGAGTTATTGCAGACCCTGAACACATTTGCAGTCTCATCTTTGGTTTAGAACTGACAACATCCATGATCCTCACCAATGAGGTCCCTGGCCATCTCCTGGTCCTCCTGTATGCGGCAGACATCAGAGAGCTGCAGCAAGGAGTCGATGTGGTAAGGGTTGAGCTGCAGCAGAGCCTGCGGGCGAAACAACAAAGTTGATGGAAAGAAATCAGACTAAATTAGATAAAAACAAGTCAAATTGTAAAATTGTCAATAACGTTCTAAATAAGGACAGTTTGTATATTTGCTCATTTGTTTTTAAAGGAAGTGAGGAACAACCTGCCCACATGTACGAGAGAGAGAGAGAGAGAGAGACCAATTTTATCTCAGCAAGACCTTCACCATATAACCAGAGTTCTGATACATGATACAATTCCTTCTCAGAGAGGAAAGATAAAGAATAGATGCTGTCTGTCTGAACAGAAGTTAAAAAAATATGAACACATGATTTTGTCAGATGGTCTGTGGACTCGGTCTGTGAAAGATTTTCATATACCACATTCTGATAACAACGACCAAAGGTCAACACAGAGGGTAAATTATGGGATCCATCGAGTACAGTGAATTAGTTATTTTACCACTATGTTGTTGGGATCCATGGACTCTACAGCATCCAGGAACTTGAACTGTACTTGTTGATAGTCCCGACTGTGCTCATAGGTGAAGTAATGCACACCGTCCTTTGATTCCAGTAGAGTCATTGAGATTCCTGCGGAAAGCAAAGTTTACACAAAGTGCTTCACCGAGAGAACAAATGAAAACAAGGCAAAGGCAACACAAAGACAGGCACTGATGAGTGACAGGAAGTGAGGATGCAGTCAGGTTACGTATTTTTGTTGAACTGCCTCTTGAGCATATTTAATTTGTAATACGAATAACCAACACTAGATGAAATAAACACATTAATTTGTCTCCCCGTCAAATCACTTTCTTCAGAGCTCCATTGATGGTTGTTTTTATAAGAAATTAGACAATCAATGAATTCCAGTGTGCCAGTTCCAGCTGTTGTCATCCTGAGTCATTACAGAAACACCTCCATGTTTGACATCAGAGATGGGGACTCAACTGATGAGCTGTTGATTTTCATTTCATCCATGCTTAGAAACTTGCTCCACAGTGTTTCTGATGACAGCCTGTTCTTACCAGAAGTTTGCATTTTGGGGTTTATGGTCATGAAGTCATTCATGGAGAAAGAACTGCTGATCGAGGCAGACAATCTACTTTCAAACTGTCAGACAGCTTGACCTCAACACCTCATTTAACTTGGGAGATACATGGGATGATTTATGCATAAACTAATGATGAAGATGACTTCTGAATCAAAATCTATGATATTATACATATTTTATATTTTACATTATATATTTGATTCATTATGTTTGCTTGTTGCTTTCACTTAATGCCAACCCTTTATTAAAGGAGTCCAATCACAGCTTTCAAGTTGTGACACAGTTGATCAACAGAATCATTAAGCATCATAAGACGATGCAAGGCAACTTAGCGCTGTTTAAACTTTACAGAGACCTTACATGTCGCACTGCTACTAGTGTTAAAAGCATAACAAAATTAAGAAAAGGTCTGAGTGAATCAGCAAATGTCTGAGATCACATTTTCCATGTATATGGCCGATTTAGCTACTTTATAAGATGCCTGCATTTTATCAGGGGAAAAAAAATCTGATCCACCCATAAAATGATCAGTCAACAGTAGCATTACAAAATACAAAGCTTGAACACAATAAGGCAGTCTTTATAATGACATTAATGGAAGAAAAGTGACATTCATCTTATATTAATATGTATTGCTATTCATTTCATCATTGAAAAATGAAGACCTTCAAACTAAAAGGTGCAAAGCCCTTAGTTTAGGGGATGTACCAGTCAGAATAACATACAATATAAACACACAATATAGAGGGCAAAGTGTTCTACTTGTGAAAGAGAGGTGGCAGGAGCGCTACTTGTGTCCCTCAAAATGTATAAACTTAAAAATATTGGCATTACCAACCAAGTCCAGGCTACAGAGTATCAGCTTATGCTTTCACCAACACGTCCTTATCTACCTGTGCGGCTAAAGCGAGGCCAGCTGTCTTTGGGACTAGTCATCCAGGTGCTGCGGTGAAACTGCCTGTTCCGATGCCGAGGTCTGGCAAAAGATAAGCAAAAAATGAGAAGAATGTACACTATACAGAGCGAAGGACCTGAACTATTTCAGATGAACTCAAATGTTCTTTTTACCTTTGGTCTCCGAGAACAGCTCGAGCCCCAAAATACCTCTTCAGCTCTGTCTCTGAGTTGAGATTCCTAATAAAAGAAAAGAGGAGATTGACAAATAACAATTGACAAATTAAATTTCAACCAGTCGAGGGAATTTACATAGAAAGTTAAACTTTGCTTTGAATAACTGCAACGAATTTCAACAATTTCTAACTTTTCAAAATGCTGTGTTAATTCACTTTAGGGCATGATCCAAGACAAATATCCTATTCAACAGTTCAAAGAGGAGAAGAAAAGATGAAGACGTTGAAGAGAATACTGTATTTAGAGGCACCATTTGTGTGGTGTCAAGCTCCCCCACGTGGCGGCAGTGAATAATAACACAAATATTGACAATCATATGAGCTGTTTAGCATTTAATAGCATCACTACTTCAATGGACAAATCCATGCATTACCAGCTCTGATTTATTTAACACAACAGTGACACAACACTATAATACAAGTAAGTTGAGTGCTTTTAGGTGCATTCATTATTATTTAATCATCCACTGAGTGAAAAAATGATGTATTCAAAGTTTTAAAAAACTCTCGCCCGAGTCTATTTATTGTGTCAACATGAACTTTTTGTCACCTCACCTGTGCTCAACATGTAACACAGATCGTCGTTCAGAGACTCTGCAATCTTCATTCTGCAAACTCAGGCCATTGGGCTGCTCCAAGTCCTCCAGCAGTAAGTCAATGTTATCAGGCAGTCCAGCCTTATAGGACAACACAGAGAGTTTATTTAAAATAATTAGTGAAGTAAGTGTGTCAACATGGAATTGTTGTCTAAACTGAAAAATGATTCTTAGTCATTTATTCATATTGTCAGTTCAGTGTTTTTTTTAATAGATATAAAGGATGCAAACAAAAATATTACTAAAGTTTCAATTAGAGGATGGGTTATCATCTCAATTTTAGAGCAGATATTGACCACTTCTCAACATACCTGTTTATTCTCTGTTGTAACTTTAGTCTTCTTCTTTTTCTTCTTCTTTTTAACTTTGTCTCCAGACTTTTACAGAGAGGACAGATGACAGTTTGAAATATGCAAAGATACACGTTTAGATCAGTAGAATATTTGGGTCAACACCGAAGATCAAGTGAAGTGGCCCTCACTACCTCCGCTTAATCTTTACCTTTGTAGTTGTTTCCTGTGATTTGTCAGTGTCTCCAGTTCCAGTCCTTTTATTTCCATCAGGTTTCTCGACCTCTTCATCAGGTGAGATTTTCTCTGCCTCGTTGTCGACATCGCATATCTAACAAAATGTGAGATGGTCTTTAAAGCTAGGTGCTAGTTGAGGAAATACAAAGCTGGATGAATCAGACTATTTTTTATTCACCAGCAAAAATACTTTGTAATTACTTCTGAACAACTGGATAAAGCTAAGGTCTATCTTCAGTCATTGTCTTTGTTGTAATTCCTGTCGCTAGAGGGACAGGTTGGGCTCACTTGTTGTCCAAAGCTGACCACCAATAGCGACATGCACCTTGTTCGCACCACTGAGCTAACAGCAGGGCTAAGTGAGCTAACACAGCTAGCATGTGTTAGCAAGGCTTCTCAACAGAGAGCACGCTAAACCGGAGCTAACAACGCGGCGTCACCGTACCACTTCATAAATGTTGCTGAAGTTTTTCTGAGCCTTGTTTTTCTTCGCTTTCTTGCCGCTGTCTTTCCTCTCAGACGGAGGAGAGACACCAGCCACGTCCAGCTGCTCCTCCTGCTCCTCCTGCTCCTCCTCAGCCTGCTCCTGCTGCTCCTCCTCAGCACCGACACTCAAAGTTAGATCCCCGAAGTCCAGGGCCTCCTGACCCCGCTGTTTGCCCCGGAGCCTCCGCAGAGCCCGGGTAGACATGGCCCGCTACCCACGGAGACTCGTACACAGTAAAGTTGGTGATTGAAGTGGCTGAAGTGAGCTGACAGCCACTGTGTTGACCATTGGATCTTCTTCTTCTTCTTCTTCTTCTTCTTCTTCGTCCTCCGCCTCCTTCTCTTCTTCGGCTGATGGGGTTTAATACCGGGTGACATACAACTTATCGGCGCATTACCCCCACCGTCTGGAGGGGAGTGTGAATCGGACAAGGCTCTAAAAAAATACCGACGCAATAACTTTGCACTTAGAGTCAACTCTGAGTCAAAGTAACCCGGAGGTAAGCTCGTGCATGAGGATATCAAAGGCCCTCATCAATAGAACGCTGATAATAGGCTTCACCATGGCAACAGCCCAAACAAAGTCTCGCTCCTGCTACTTCTCTCCAGCGGAGATGGCAGTATTAATGACTGCACATGCAGGAAGTAAACACACTTACGAAAAAAAAAAAAAATAAAAACTCACTCATTCAACATTTATATTCTATATGCGTGTTTGGCTCTTCAAGAAACAGACTCGCTTATGTCTGCCACTGCCTTCAGTCTGCAGGCTTCGACTTCAAAACACTATTGGTTTTTCTTGCGTGTCACAGCCCCCAAAAAATAAAATGAGGAAGTTGCATCTCACCTCCTCCAGCTGCTTCACAGGTCAACTGTGACTGACAAAAAGAAAAGCATGTAACGTGAGGAGAGACATGACACCAACGTGAAACATATCTGACAAGTAGAGTTGAGCCAAATTCATTCATTCTATTTTTCCGTCATGTGCAAACAATGGACTGCAATGTTACAACGTAGAAAAAAAACAGTTGAGATCAGGAAATCTGGTGTATTGAAATCTATTATTTGCGAAAGGGGGAAGTTGCAAATGTCGTGACTTAAAATACTTATAGGAGGGAAACTTGTAAAACAAGATGCATGAAAGAAAAAAACTGAAGACACGATGATCCCGTGAGGTTTATTGAGGAGAGATTGAAAATAGAGATTAAAAAATGATGTCACAGACGGACTGACACTGGAAAAATATGTCAATTTATAGCAAACAGTACATCATACCTTTTCAGTACTTTGATTAGCTGTCTTAAAAATACAGAAAAATGCAAGGGAAACGACCACAGAATACTACATTATTTACATAATACAATATAACGAGAAAAGGATGCAAAAGAACACAATGCACTGAATGCAACGCAGCTTAAAGTACATGGTGGTTTGTGCAGAGACGAATACTGGTGCACACAAACACACACAAAGCAGTAAGAATACATGTTGACACTGAGAAGCCACATCATTTTCATCTCCTCTGTGCTTTGTTCAAAAGTACAATATATGTATACAGTATACATATTTCTCTTCAGGTATAAATGAAGGTATAAATGACAGCTTTACTAAAATCTCAGATAACTATCTATGTTTCCAGAAACTCAGAACCTGGTGATCCACTGTGACTTTAAACTCTCAGGGGGACAGGGAACAGGGCAGGTTACTCATTGTCAGTAACAGAGAAAGGGTTGTCATAGGCTGCTCCTTCCAGGTCGTCCACCCGTTTCCTCTGCGTCTCTGGAGGAGGTCTCGGAGGTGGATTCTGAGGAGGGTTCTTCATGCTCTCTTGTGGCTTTCGGACCTCCTTCCGTGGAAGAATGGGCTCCCAGTGTTCGCCACGTATGGCTGCCTATAAAAGCAAGAACCCGATGAAGAATGCCAGTCAGTAATGGTTGTGTAATCTTCACTCACATAAAAGGTTGAATCGCAACAATGGTTCTCATTACCAAATTTAGACCTGTGGAAGAATTTAGTCACACCCCTGACTGTCAGCTTTCATAAGTGTCTCTGTCTCAATACAGGAAACTGTCATTAAACAATCTCTTCCTTGTTACCCTAAACCAGTCACTTCCTTCCTTCAGCTCACAGCTTTATCAAGGTAGACAATGTTTAACCTGCTGGAATGGAGAATATGAGGCGATTACTCCCTACTCACAGCCAGGTAGATGAGGCTGGCGATGCCGAGGCAGACGCATCCGAGGACTGTGGCGAGCATGAAACCTCCAGGAACACAGATTCTTAAAAAACAAAGAGACACAAAGAGATTTTCAGAACAACAGGCGCTGCATTGTTGGACCAATTAGGTGTCAGTGGGAGGAATGCTGCTCAGCAGGAGAAAGTGTGCGGTGTAGTTCACTCACGCAGCATGCAGAAACGCTCTGACATAGTAGTTACTGGTCAATGGCCCGAAGGCTTTTACACACACAGTGAAGCAGTACTGACCCCTGATGAGGAAGAAGAATCACAGGTGAACAATGAGCTCATTATGTTGTCAAAATCAAAAAAATGATCAAATGTCACTTACGTTCTTTCCATGCTTGTGCCCTTGGACCTTTTGCTCCTGGGATATTCCAGAAGACACACAAACACTCCGGCAGCACCGGTTTTCTGTCAAGGCTTATTTGTCTCACATGGCTCAATAGGTCACATTAACTCAATGAATGACAATAACTCCAGATTAATTAAAATAAACACGACTGCACCTGATGGATGACTTCACTGACAGAAAAGAAACTGTACAGACAGACTTTAGGAGCAATAGTTACTTTCCATCATGTTTTCTTTTCACCAGATTATAACTATTGATTCTGAATAGAGATAGGCACATTTGATACTGATCATATATAATTTCAAAACCTGATTTAGTAAAACATGAAGCCAAGTTCAAATGTTGTAACTTTGCACTGCTTCACCTTCTGTCATTGCCGTCAAAACTATGTAGCAACTTTAAAATAAATAAATAAAAAATATAAATATGCATGACCTTGATGAGTAGCAGCATCAAAACTAAGTCTGTGCTTTTACGATTGTAGTGTATGAAAGCTTACACAGCATAGTACTGAGCATTGAGACTAAAAAAATAAAAAGTAAAATATTCAGAAAAATTAAAATAAAATGAGAATAGTGAAGTATATGTGATTCTGATTTATTTGTGTTTTAATAATTGCAAATCTCTGACGAAACACACGAATTGAGGAGTTTCACAATAAGGCAACTCATGTTTCCTCATTAGAATATATTTAACAGTCACTAAGCAAATGCTTTTAACCAAAAAAAAACAAACAAACTTAATCTTAGCTACAGCAGCGCAGGAGATCAAAGTATTGTTATCTTTTCAATAAAATGGAGATCACACTCACATGTTGTGGATCTTATGAAGTATTTTAAGGATACACGGCATAAGCAGCAAACTGCCAGCCCCTGAACTGCCCTGCCACCCCCACGACACCTCCAGTGAGCAGAACTGAGAGGAGCAAACAGGAAAGGGAGATGGAAATGAAACAACATGAAGTCAAAGTAAAAGTTCTTACTCGAATAGAAACAGTTACAGGTGCACGCAGAGATCAGATATCAAAAAAAAAAACAAAAACCACAGAGTTGAAATACTCACTGAGTCCCGAGGCCAGAGCCTGCTCATTGGCCCACATCGCCCACTCTATCTTCCCCATAGTGTTCACCTGCTCTGCCTCAGTGCTCGGACTCTCTCTGGCTGTCTGCGTTGACCGACTAAGGAACAAGTTGTATTTTCCGAGATGTAAAGCGCTTCAACTCGGGGGCGGGGCTTAGATAAACCACCACGCCCCGTTTGACGTAATTTCCCAACGTTCTGAGTATGCCCCACCCACACAGGTAAACTAAGAATCAAACATTTGTAAATACTGATGGGTTCAGTTTAAACCCTTTCAGATTTCACACTTCAGCCATCAGTGAAGGCAAGAAAGAGTTTACCTTACCTTGTCATACTGGTCCAGGCTTTTTGAAAGCACATGATTTGTTGTCA
This sequence comes from Pseudorhombus dupliciocellatus, assembly GCA_016785235.1. Taxonomy (NCBI): domain Eukaryota; kingdom Metazoa; phylum Chordata; class Actinopteri; order Pleuronectiformes; family Paralichthyidae; genus Pseudorhombus; species Pseudorhombus dupliciocellatus. The sequence continues at coordinate 8,696,177 of JAFBJW010009053.1, read as the reverse complement.
CCTGGTTTATTTATGTATTTACAAAAGAGGGTCCCATACATCTCCTGACAAGGATAGAGAAGGTGCTGCACTAATAGGCACTGGATGAATGGGTGAATGGTAAAACTGTAGGAACTACTGTGAATGGTGAATGAGGCATTTATAAATACAAGTGAGGACCGATAATAAGAGAGCACATACTAAAGTAAATAATATTTAAAGAACTTTAAACTTGCCCAGACAAGGTAACAATTCCAATTATGTCTCTTTGAGAATGATAACACATCTGGTTATGTCGTGTTATATGTGTGTGTGTATTTATATGTTTATTATCGAATAGCAAGAAGGAACAACATTTTATTGATGAAAATATATTTTATTCTATTTTACAGAATAAGATGACCACCTTTGAAATATGTTCTTTATGTTTACAGGTATCGATTTATTGTCAAATAACTAACAAACAGCAATATAAACATAGCCTCACTGGGCAGAGGTCTTTAAGAATTGAGAGCGATGAAAACTCGTAGAAGAATAAAGTGGTGTAAAACTATGAGACACCCGTTCAATTTGAAGCATGAAGAGAGAAATATTAGCACCAACAATAGTTAAAAAAAGATCCCTAAAAAGTGATTTAGGACAACATTTGCATTCTTTATTGCTCGGGGGAAGTTTGCTTCTTCAGGTCTTCACACAGTCTTCTTAGGCAGACCATCAGATCCAAGCAGATGCTGAGTGGGATCTTCCACAAAACACGGGCCGGGTCCAGCCTTGAAAAACAAAACAAGAGGAGACTTTCACTGGAGAAAAAAAACCTCAACCTCAACTCACAATTAGATTCTCTACTGGTGTCTGTTGCACAACACAACATGTGTTACAAAAATCAACCCATGCAGTGCAACACAGTGTTACATAGCATGTGTAAAAGGAAACGCAGACATGATTCTAAACTTGTGTATGTGTACCTTGGTACTAATAATGTAGCTTAGTCCCTTTGGCATGGGCTCTAGACCAATAGCCTGCTTTAGATCCTCTGACAGGGAAGCACCATGAACTGGAAGACCCTTAATAAACCTGCAGAATGAGGAAAGGGAAACACACCTTAATATTTAGAAGAGAACAGAAAACCTACTTCTCAGGTGTAAAGTCCAGTAACTGTCAACTCACTGTCCTCCGTTGGTATCAGGAGGAAAAAAATGTTGAACCACTTGGAGGAACTCAGGAACATGCTGCTGTAGAGTGAAGATCACTGCGTTGGGCCCTGCGTCAAAAGTATAGGCCACCTAGAATGAATGAAACCGATGGGGACTGTCATGTAAAGATGAAGACTGCGACAGAAGATTCACATTTTTACGACAACACTTCACAGGTAAGACTCTCTGTGGCCATAATATAGAGGCGAGGGGGCTACAGTGATACACACTGTATGGAATGAATTACTATAAAACATGGACTCAATCACATACAAATTATGTGTATAGTTTGCATAATTTTAGCTTCATGAACTTCAAATGTGCTCTGAAATTTTGGAATGTTATGTTTCTATTTTTCAGAACTGAATAATTTAGAAATGAATAATATAGTTATTTTATTTTGAATTGCTGAAGCGGTAATAATAATACAGAACAAAAGTAAGCAGACAGTGATGGAGATTGGCGGATGTAACACTAGAATAAAAAGTACAACAATTCCAGCCTTGAAGGGCCTGTGACCTGTGACCCAGAGTTGAGAGGTCACTCACCCTTGTGTCTCCGTAGTGCCTGTTATACCGATGCACCAAGCTGATGACCTGTCGAGACACATTGTTGAGGTAGAAGATGGGAGGGTACGTATCCAGGCAGGTGGCGTGGAACTGGTTACTGTCCTTCATGGTGAGCTCAGCGAATGCAGTGAAGTCCTTTCTCCGCACCGCCTCGATCATCTCTACCATCCGCCCGGGGACAACAGACTCAGCCCGGTGCTGCACACAGAGAGAACAGACATGCAGCATCTTGTGAGTATCAGTCAACTGGATTGTAGAGATGTATTTATGATGCGTGTTGGAGGATGAACATATTACCTTTAATAGACAGCTTGTTTGTACACTGGTCTGCATCCCAGAGGTGCTGCCGACTGGTTTCCGCTCAGCACTGGCCTGTGAGGAAAAAAAAACACACATCAACTGACACCTGATGTAACTTTGTACTCATCTCTTTCACGGTTCAGACATGAAGTATAACTTCAGTCACTTAGGATGTTACGATGCTTTATAACAACAGGGAACGGATTGTGCATCACAGTCGTTATTCATTCTTTAATTCTCTCACACTTACCACCAGTACAAGGATTCTGAGCTCAGGCCAGTGAGTCTCTGGCTCCACCTGCTGAGCGAGACTGTCTTTGCCATCATCTTTTTTCCCCATGATCCACTGCACGAAACCCCCATACATACTCCTACATGCGCTGCCGGAGCCTTGCCGAGCGATGCCAGACAACTCCCCCTCCACTCCAAACACCTGAGCCAGAGTGTAAACTGCAACAGACACACAGGGATCAAGATGATATGTGATGAATTTGTATTGGGGGTAGTCTATAGTTAATAGTCATTAAAACTCAAGGAGGGTTTGTCCAGTCTGAGCCACTGTAAATAAACATGGCAGCCTCTGAGAGAGGACCTCCTCTAATGTAAATATATATAGTATGTAATCATAAAAGGCCCATTCTAGGGTGAAGAACAATATTTTGTACCCTGTAGATGAAACACGAGCAAGAACATCACTGGGATTACTTTTCCACTTATCTCTTTCGCCTAAATCTTTCATTTTTGCAACTTTTCATATCCAAGAATGGACAGAGGTAGTTTGCAGGTAGCTGCAGGTAGCTGTTGGAACTTGCCATTAGTGTGATTCAATTCCAATAACTCTCACCGAGGCAGGCGAATCCAGCAGCCGAGGAGGCGAGTCCTGCAGCAGTGGGGAAATTATTCACTGAGCAGATGTGGACTTTGTGAGTCAAATTCAGACCAGGGTCTCCATCATTACGTCTCTTCCGTGCTAATCTGCGGACTGCGTGCAGAACACACAAGACTGGCATTAGCGCGTAAGCTCTCGGGCTGGCAGAGGGTGAGAGGCATCAGACAGGACTCACTCTCTCTGAGACAGGACTGGAGTCTTGGGTGGGTTATGTCCTCCTCTTTGCCGTTGAGCCATATTCGATCCTCCTGAAATGATGTGCTAGTTGCAACGGTTGTCGTTGTTTTCAGCTAAAACAGAAGAAACCAAATGTATTACGACCCTTAGGCTGCGATGTCACTGGTGTGATTTCAACTTTAAAAACTTCAGCCTCAAGATTATTGCACATTACATCACCGTAGCACAACTCAATGGCAATGTTTACAACTCGGAATCGAACTCAACACTGGCTGAAAAGGAGCTGTTTTATCTCTCTACAAGTATTTCAACATTTATTTCATTTCATTGAGCGGCACTGTATGAAAGCTGCTCTACAAATTAAGTTTGATTGATTGATATGATGAGGGGAAAACACACACACACTGGCTGTACCTGGTCTTGATGCAATGTGACACTCAGGGATGAGTTAACGGGGAGGATTAACTCTTCATCTCTCTTCCCCCCTGAAAAATACACGAGTTGTACAGACAGTGAATGAATGAGTGGCAGTGTAAACCGTGTAAACATGTCAAGCTACATAAGCGTGTAGTCAGAAATGACGTCACACACTGAGGACACACATGCCTGACCGTTGAATCGGGTTTGACCCACAGCACCAGGGCTGAGTGTACTCACAGTATTTAATAACAGCGATGTTCACAGGAGCGCAGCAGGTCACTGTGTTCGGCTTCTCCATGTTCTCCTCAGACGGGACCAGTGAAGCCACAGCTGGGCTATTGAACTGTACATGTACTGGCGCGGATCCACGTCCACAGTCGAGGCTTGCTCTCGAGTTCTGCAGCTTCCCTGTCATCGACTGTGGCGTTTAGCTCCCTCCTGATTGGTTGGTGTTGAACATGTGGCTCAGGCCCCCGCCAATCAGAGCCGAGCGGTTTTGACGAAACAGAGGGAATAGCCAATTGGAAATCATCTGACCACGGTCGTGCGAAAATGGGGCAAGGGCAGAGGCCGCCCCCCCCCACACTGTCTGCTGTCAACCACTACACATGTACAACTGTGTCACTATAATTTCTTTAATGTACTTATAAACTTATAAACATATATATACACATATATATGTACAAGTATGTACTAGCTGAAGTACTTCAGCAAGTACCAAGATTATGTTTGGTTATTTACACTTTGTACTACTCCACTTGGCATCTTGACCAGTAACATTTGAAATGCAGCTCAATGCATTAGAAACATTGATTCAATAGTTCAACTGCGTGATCATTAATACTGCTCTTTACAGATCGAAGATGAATTTTGAGGATATTTTTACACCAATTAAAGTTGAGTAAAATTGAGTACAGGAGCATGACATCAACTGTCATGATATATACTTTTCTAATGTAGTTTTTCCTTTTCTGGCTGGAAGTTTTTCTTTGCCCACTTAGCAATACATTAAAGAGAAATAACGTGATCCTTCAATTAATTATTAATACATTGTAGTGTTAGTAAAATGGTTATCAACTACAGGCTAGAAAATATGACAGGGTAATTGCATGTTTGCGTTTGAACTCTCTGGCTCTGGACTTGACAAAAATGATCTTGCATCAAAAATATATGCGAGGTTACAGCTTTGTAGATTCACAAAATAAATTAATTGATCAATTCTTGAAACTGTTTCTTCGACGGAATTTGTGTTAAAACCCAAAATGTAACCTCCTAATGGTTCCCTCCAAAATAAATAGCAAAAAAATGAATTTAAGGCTTCTTTTATTTTTATGTAAACCTTCAAGATACATGTCAGCAAAAAGAAAATATCCAAGTGCAACATCCAGGGCTGCCCCTGGATAGAGAAACATATATTGTTTTAAAAGAAAAGTGATGGTAAAATGCATTCGCAGAGCGTTGCATTTTCTCTAATGTGGTTTTATTTGAAGAACAGAAATCAAGCATGGAGAAATAAAAGAGTAACTACCGCAAAGAACAAGAGGAGTCGCACAGTGCTGCGAGTTGTCCGGGGTAAAACATACGCAGTGCACTTTGTGACAACTTGAAGAGTTCACAAAAGACAGCCTTATTTGACACTGTGAATTGTACCCCCCACTACCGATGCCACAATGTCAACCTCGTGTCCATGAACTGTATCTCTATATGTGTGTTTTCCAGAGATCCACAGCATCCCAGGATTTAGCTAACAGGAATACGGTGGTTAGAGATACTATCCGAGTCCAAGTTAAGCATTTCTTCTCCGGATTTCTTGGCTTGATCCAGGGCTCCAAAAAAGTTAATAATCGTCATCATCATCTGAGTCCATCACCCTCTGTCTGTTGAACTGGCAGAAGAAAGAAGATATCAAGCTGGACTACAGAAACCTACAAATGCACCAATCTATGCACCACTTCAGAGGAACTCACTTTGACAGTTGTTTTCTTCTCTGTTTGCTGGCTGACTGATTGTAGGATTTCAATCAGGCCTGACTCGGAAATCTGAAAAGGGAAAATCTGGTCATTGCACTGATGCCATGTGACATTCACGGCACTTCAGGCTTCAGGAAACATTTTGTTACCTTTCCTCCCAACTTCCCAAAACGAGCACTCTGAATGAGATAGTTTTCAACTGCTTTGGCCTTCTCTGGCTTCACCAAAGCAAGGTTGTTTACTGAGGAAAAAGAAAATAAGTTAAACATGAATTATTTGCAAAAGTAAAGGTTCAAAAGGCTAAATATGAATCTGAAAGCACACTTACATCTGGCACGGGCAGACTGGTCAAGAACTTGGGCCAAGATAGAGTTCCTCATATCCGTGTCTCTGTAAATATAAAATAATTATATTCTCACATTAGATTGAGAAAATACAGTTTGGTTATAAAACTGATATCTGTAAAAAAAAAAAAAAAAAGACCATACAGCCAGCAGAGAGTGAGCAGAGCTCCAAGTTCTGTTTTTTTGTTTTGTTTTTTTTTTTTTAACTCAGATAGATAATTCAGAGAACAGAGCTGTATATCTGAGTCATGCAGATGTGTCCACAGCTGCAGAAGTAAACATTGAGTATGTAAATAAATAATAATTACTATAAACAATGATCACATCACACCTTTGTTTGGCCTCCTCTCCTTGCTTATTATTTGAAGGATCCTAGAAGAACATGTGACAGATACAGCGGGTTAGAGGAACACTACATTTACAATACATGTAACATGTATGAAGGTAAAAACAATACCTGTCAGTGCTCAGACTGTGATGGTGCCAGGTTCTAACTCATAATAAGGCCTACAAATCACTTTTTGAGCCGGACATCATTTATCAAAAGGCTTGACAATCAGTTCAAACCGTTTTAGCTTCAGTGCTATTACTGACAATGTATTATGACCCAGCCCTACGTAATGTTGAATTACAAGGGGAACCGCAGTAGGTGTATGTAAAATACGTACGTTTAGAATGAGATAAACAACATTCAGATCAGACACTGGCAGACCAACAGATCATGTTACAGACATTGATTCGACTTTAATAAGCCATGCCATGTACAGTGTGTTCCCTCTGTGTGACAGCTTTATGCTAGTCGACTGATTTAGCTCCAGCAGCTAGCAGCAACATGAACCCAGCATCTCCTTGTAGGGCGGCTGCTGCTGCTACTGCTGCTACTGCTGCTGCTGCTGCTGCTAACACGCTGCTGTTGACTTCCTCACCCCCTGTTTGGCCTGAAGCTCCGCCATCCTCTGCCGCCGGATCGCCTCTAACTCGTCGTCCGCCATGCTTTCAACAACAGGAGTATGCAGCTCAGGGTCCGAGAGGGTGAGGCGAGGGAGTGTGTCGAGCTGGAGGAATCAAACCGCCAGGGAGGTGCGGTGACCTGTTGGAAGGAAATAAATAAACGGACACATGAATGTAATGATAGAGGATGAAAGGAATATTATTCCCCCATCACATCCAAGGCCCTACCTTTATATACAGTCTGTGGGCCCTACCCCGCCGCAGGACGTGTAGTCGATGTGGATGAGACTGATCCCTCCAAGCAGGCAGGGGGAAGCAATCGAGCACAGAGCAACCATCATCAGAAGACGTTTTCAGAAGAATTTAACATATTTGATCCCACATGTTTGTGAGTGGGGTATTGGATAATCTGTGTTGATGTTGGAGTCTCAGTGCTGTTGATGTTGTTGTTGTTGTTACATAATGTGTGTTGTTTGTTTGTTAATAATAGTTTTTTTTAAACTATGAATAAAAAATGCACCATTTCTACTGCACTTGGGGCTAAACAGATAATACTGAATGTGTGCATAGTGTATACATTCAATTGTCTTGCAGCATCTTTACCAAACTTGGCTATTTCTGCTTCTTTACAAGCACAGCAAGAGCAAGAATAACTTCCATTGCTACAAAAGAAAAATCTGAAACTTTATTCCATGGATTAATTAAGATATTGCATGTTATACTGACTGTTTCATAGATATTAAACACCACGTTTATATCGAGAAAATGGTTTATTTAACTGTGAAATAGTCATAAAGAACATGAGATTAATATTAAAATACATCGGAAATAGGGTTGGAGGGTTGGAGTTTCATCACTGCAAGACATTGTCACTGGCAGTCTCAGGACTTCTTCCCATCTGAACTCTAGCTCCCTCTGTAGGTACTGAAAGAGAAGCGACTCAGCAGCAAGGGGACATGGTACTTAGATCCAGGATCATTTATAGTAAAGACAATCTGCAACAAACAACAAAAAGTATCACATTAATCTATAAGACTGTTACCATATTCATACCATGGGTTAATAGTCAAATGTCAACAAAATATTTCTTCACCTCAACATAGGGGTAAAAGCTGGTGTCGCCCAGACTCGCCCAGTATTGACTGGTTTCAAAATGCAGTCTGTACACGCCAGGGGAGAATAGTTCTTTTGTGATGAGCCCTGGACAGCGTCCATCGTCATTAGTGGTCCTGTTGAGACGCAAGATATGTGATGATGTTTGCAAGAATAATGTTTGACACTCTGGAATGAATCTATGATCCATTTTCAGGTTGTTACCCAGCAGTTATCAGTGTCCACGCGTTGGTTGATGGGTCTCGTCGAGAGAGGCTGAGGGCCATGTTTGAAGCAGGGATCCCCAAGGCTGTATTCAGAACGTGAGTGGTGAGTGGACTGGGTGAGCTGGCCATTGCTGTGCTCTACAGACCAAGGGAGTATGGCTTAGCATACAACTGAAATAATTCTCACACATACTTGACAAGTGACACAATTGTTATTCAGACAGGTCATGTTTCCTCAAATAAATGCTGAATTCAAGTGATTTTTAATTATCTTTCCCAGGTTATTCAAATTGGCCAGATCTGAATTTTCACAGGACATTCCAACTGAAGATGGAAAAGAGAAACTGGGAGCACAACAGATAATATAACATTAAATACCCTGGAAATAATTGAATATTGATTTGATGAGTCATTGAATCAAAATATCTCCATAGCTGCAGAGTGCATGTAGTTTCTGGATATTACAGAACTACATCAGTTCAGTGTAAAGCTCTAAATTACATTCATCATGCTGAGTCATGACTCTTCTGTTTGCCCAAGTGTTTAGTCAGAGTTTTGAGCTTACCTTAGTTTCCGGCAAAATATGACCCTTCAGTTTCTGCAGCCTGGGCACACTCATGTGTGCTGAAGAATGCAATGAGTGGATGAAACTGGGTCAGCAGATTTAACTGAGAAATGTAATGTTACGGTTTATTTAACACCAGCACAACCCGTGCCCTGTTCAGCAGACATGTGCTTATCTCCCAAAACTGGTTCTTTGTCAACAGAGAACCAGTTTTGCAAGAGTCCCTTTAGTAACACTGCCTCCAGCACTTTGAACTCAGTGGAAATGAATGACCACAGTCGACGGGGGCTCATTTAAAGTGGCACCACTGCGTAAAAGAGAGAAAAGAAACAGTTTTTTATTTTCCTACCTCGTCAGTTTTAAATCCCCACCTTCGACTTCCTGCTTGAATTTCCTCACTGACAGGACATGTGCTGTCTCCTCCCCCCCACACACCCTCTGCCTCTCATTCTCAAAAGTTGGAAACAAGCATGTGTTTAAGGTAGTCAAGGCTACTGTGTTTGTTACTGTTTAATATGTGATATAGTAAAACTGTAAAGAACCTAAAAGATATGTTTTCTCCATCTGTAATTTGTACACCTCAGATTGTTGCACTTGTCTAATTTGGTAACATGAGCAGTTTTACAATTTCCTGATTTCACATTATTTCCAAATGTTTGCTTCTTCTTCCACTTATTTCCACTGTTTTTGTCAGAATAAAAAAAAAAAAAAAAAACGGAACCATAATCAACGTATTGTAGTCAATATGAAAATACTTTTACTACTGTGACAATGAGTATTTCCACTTGGCTTATCTTAAGATTGCAAAAGAAAAACATGTAACACGAATAAGAATTATAATAACATCATCATCATCGTCTTAAAAAAACATACGAGAAGTCCTAAAGCAAGACTCAAATCAGACAGCAGAACAGCTACAGTAAGGTTTTACAGTAATACACAATATTACACACTGACCTGGGCCTTTAGGTGCCAAATACAGAGGGAAAGAGAGCTGCAACATTCCTCTCACACATGTAAAGTAGAGAAACTACTAGTATTTCTAAACATTATAAGGTCATTTGTATAATACTTCTTTCAGAAAGTAGCACTCAGATGTAGCACACCTGAAACTTACAAGCAAAAAAACATACGACTCCTTTTCTCTCCTGATTTTTCAGCATGATACAAGTAAGAGCAAGTATGAGTTGACTGTCAACAAACGGTTGTCAACAAACGGTTGTCAACAACGTTGTTATTCTTTTACCTTCACAACCCAATTTCTCTGTTTACACTACAGGCACACAATATTCCAGTTTCCATTAATTCACATTTTCTGCTTCATTTAATTAATGGTCCTTTATAAACATAACATTTTTTTTTATTAAGAGAAGAGTAAAATGCTCACATTTTCCTTTGAGATCACGTTTTTTTTATTGTTTCCTTTTTGGTATGAACTGTTAATGGAGCAGAGAGATTCTTGTGCCGTTAATAGACATGGTATTATTATTATTATTATTATTATTATTATTATCATTATTATTATTATTATTACTACTGTGTGATTGCTGTTAATTCTCATTCTTTTTTTTTTTCTATTAAGACACTAGAAAGGATAACGATTTTGATTAAACTGGAATTTTGGTGTTGGTGTAAAGCCATTTCATAAGAAGACATGAAAAGATTCTGCTTCCAGCTCATCTTTATAATTACTTACTAGATAAGATCCCGCCTCATTCACTCAGGCCAACATTAACTCCTGTCAATCACACCCATATCTGCGTGTCTGCGTCTGTGTGTATATATATATATATATATATCACCTGTGTCAGTCATTTTACATTTAAAGTATAGTCACGGAAACCAAGCTGCTGCAATACAATTAAAAGTACTGTGTTATCTGATATGTACACCCAGTTGGGGAATGAAGCCTCTGATTTGAGCGTTGGCTCAGCTGTGGTTGTTCTCTTCCTCAGTGTTTGGCACTTAATCCACATCTCCGACGTTTCCCTCGGAGCTTCCTCCCTCATATGTCCTCCTCTGGATCAGTGCTGTGGTTGCTCATCTGTGACAGACGAAAAATGAGACAGGAGAGAGAGAGTGAAACAAAGAGACATTCCATTAAACTGCAAGCTCAGAATGACAGAGTAGAATTTCATTTTGGGAGAATAACCGATTTCACAGTAGATGCACAAGACTGAGACATCTAGGTACCTGGTCTGTGTGAAGGACAGCATCCTAAAAATAAAAATGATGTAATTCATTTTAAATTCAATTTGGTGTCTGGAAATTGTAGCGTTTTCTAATTTCCTCAACTTGGAAGATATGTTTTGCTGATGTCGGTTTGTTCATAAGCAAGATCAAGCAAGAACTACTGGGTGGGTCACTACACCAGGTGGAGGGATGCAGTATGGGTTAGGGAAGAACTTATTATATGGAAGATTTACTTCAGGGGGAAGGTCCAGAACTTCTTTCTTCTTTAACATTGAATAATTTATGAGTGTGTGTAATTAGGTGTTGATCCAAACCTGGACCGTCGCCTGCTGATGTATTTCACCTCAGTTCCTTAAGACCTGCCCGTGTGCATTTACCGTGTGGTGGTCGTCATCAGGCTCCCTCAGGCCAGCGCTCTCCCTGTGGATCCGATGGCGGGAGCTGGGTGGAGAGAGGGAGGAGGGGGAGTGCTCTGGGCTGCTGGCAGACAGAGCATATGGGGAGCTGGCTGGGCTGTCCTCTCTCAGGGGAGACCCTACCAGCACAAAGACACCACCACATGGGACTCAGTGGAAAAACAATGGGTTTGGACCGCATCCTTATCGAGAAACATTTCTGAGAAGAAATGTGTTTCCTACAGCTCATAAAGTGTCTGCGTAGTGACGTTGTACCAGATGACAGAAGACAGGAGTGGGAGTGACAGGATGAAGGACAGAGGAGGAGGAAGCACGGGGAGGGGGCGGGGGGGGGGCTGGTACAGCAGGCTAGATAGTGAGAGACAGGGGAATCAAGTGGAGCCAGAGATAAATTAATATGAAGATGAGAGCTATCAATCGTACAAGGTCATTCAAAGCAGAAGGGAGAACACACACACACACACGCACACACACACCTGCTAAACTGCTGGGCCGCAGCTGTCTCTTTCTAGCGGACTGTTGAATTATAAATTCAGCACGATGTTTTCATGATGACCTTCAGGATCAAGGTTAAAGAACTGTCGTTGTTGTTAAAAAAAAAAAACAAGAAGTTTTTTTTAGTGTAGTAGCAATGGAGGACAAAGTGCTTAGAGGAAGGTGGACTGCACCACCTGGCTGCTTTAAATCAAGCTTCACGATTTTGTGATCATTTTAATTAAGATTACAGTAAAAAAGCAATTTCCTCATGAAGGATAACAAAGCTTTGATTCATTCATGCTCTGAGCTGGCAGGTGCTGTGTTGTGTTTGAACGTCCACATGAGGGCAGCAGCAGCTCTTACCGACACTGAGCCGCTGTCTTTCTCATGTTTCTTTTGCCCAGAAGCTTTATCCATCACTTACTTCAACCCAACGCTTTGTTCAGCGCGCTCCATCTTGATGTCCCTACTCCAGCTGATTTTGCCATTGATTCAACATTTAAAAAAAAAAAAAAAAAAAAAACAAGAGGAAAAATAATTGATTTGTCAGGTATAACAGGAGTGAGTGCTCTGGTGCAGTGTGTTCCCCCGGCGGCACGGAACCCTGAATCATTCTGATCTGTGACTGGTGGAGCGAGTCAAACAGAAGTCAGCGCATCGGTGCAGTTCAGCTTAAAATGTTTCTGATGCGCCGATGGAATATCCATCATCGAGTTTCACGCCGACCCAGCGTGTGCCTGGGTGAGCGTCTCACCTTTGTGGTTGCTCCTCTGCGTGTCCATCCTCTCAAGACTGTCGAGCAGCCCATCGATCTGTGTCTTTATCAGAGTCAGCTCCTTTTTAATCACCTGCAACTCCTCCATGCCCACTGCAGGGACAGAGACGCAGAGTACATGAGGGACCCTGGGAAATTTAACAACTTGAGTAAAAGAGTTCCACACATCCAGAACATTATTACCATAAATGCACACTTTATTTTACAGTATCGAGCAGAATATAGCTGAAGCAGCAGCTTATTAGCTTAGCTTGGTACAAAGACTTAAACACCTTGAGGTCAGGGAAAGATGTGAAGTAGAATTCACAAGGACAGGTGGGGAAGACAGACGTCTGGCCATCGCTGTGCCAAAGGAGGTAATAGCAGAATCGTTGAAACGTCTTTTAAAGAATTTGACCAGCTCTTATCAAATGTGTCTGGGCCGTTTCAGTCAGTTAGGATCCTTAATGCCAGAAGTCACCCTGTTTAAGTCTCCTGGCTCCTGATGGTAATATCTACACTCTCATGGATTTCTCAGTAAGTCATTTTATCTATTTAGAAAAATGTCTAAATATAACTGAAATTCAGCTTTTGAAGAATGAAAAGTAGACGCAAAGGTATTCCTGGCATTTTATATTAAAAACAATGCACCCTGAAATTATATTTGATGTGACACGAGGGAAGAAAGAACCATTGCTGGCTGAATCTCTGTAAACAGATACTCCCTGTGAATAGGAAGAGCCTGTAAGTGCGGTGCAAGAATTTGGGGCGGGAAGTTTTCTGCTTTCAGTTTGGAGTTTTATCAGGTTTGAGCAGGCTTTGGTTGCCCGCAGGTAAACAGTCTATGTGGAGAGAGAAACACACTGACTCAATTGCGTCGGCTTTCTAATTTAAAATGCAGCTAAAACAAAAGAGAACCACTGTTTGTGTTTTATTTGGAGAAGCGTTGACCTGTGTCATAACAATAAAGGAACTAGTTGGATTGTATAGAGACTTGGTCCAGATATCCGCTGTCAGTGTAGGCCTCAAAATACTGGCTGTGGCTCCCTGAGGCCAATCCGTCATCACACAACAGCTGACGGGGGGCAAGGTTGACTTAATGATAGTTAATGATAAAATATGGAACAAACCAAAGTTATTGCTCTGTTAATGTGCTGATCTTGTTTTTCCCCAAGATTAAATGTCCAGTATACAGATTTGTTGCTTCTCTGCCATTTTTAATAATTGATAAAAACTGGGTGGTGGGAGTCGGGCTTCTTCCAGCCTCCGACCAGAAAAAAAACCCTTGTGAACCACTGGCCTAGAATCTGCGTGTGTCGAGTACACACAGAATATCTGGCCTGTGATAACTTTGTGGTGGAAGGTTGAGAAGGTACAGATGAGTCAGAGGAGCCTGACGTCCTGTGTATGAAACAGGCGCTTTAGCTGGGCTAAACATTAACCTCTGAATGCAGAGAGACGGACCGCTACATTCAAGACCTTCAGGCAAACAGGAGTGTTCTGACACAGCCGGTCGCCATTGACCTCGACTGGAATCAGCTTTGGGGCTCGGCTCAGAAACATTACTCACGCTTAGCTGTGCTTGAACTAGTGGAGTGGGCTCTGGAGCTTTTGGAGCTTTTGGAGCTTCTGTCTCGACTGCGTCTGTGGCCGGAGGAGTGGGAGGAGGAGCGGGGCCGCTTGGCCATGCTGGGCCCCAGGGGCAGAGGAGACAGGGACGCCGGCACACGCTGGTAGTCATACACCCTGGAAACCAAAACGATAAACTCAGAAGACTGAAGTAGACACGTGACAGACAGCAGAGACGAAGCTTTTAAAGCCATCTACGAGCGTTTAAGCCTTTACTCACAAGATCACCTCACTCTTCTTCCAGATCAATGCACGGCTGCATTCACCGTGAGGTCCAGACAGCTGGAATCATATACCTGGCCTTGTTCGGTTCTAATATCGATGTAGAGGAGTTGTTTCTGGCCAGGTCTGCACCAGTTTACTTTTATTTAGGCTGCTTCAGACACTCTGGACCTTGTCCTGAAGCTATGCAGACGGACTGTGTGTGAGAATGCAAATGTGCGCGTCTGCTGCTCTTGACATTCTCCCGGAGCTTTTTCTGCCAGCTCCCTGGTTAAAATAATAAAAGCCAACGTGAGAATACCGCAGCAAAAAAATGTCAAGAGAATTCGCATGGAGGACGTTTCTTACACCTTTGCCTGTTTCCGCTTTAACAGCCAGCAGCAAATCCCCATTTAGATATGTGTGTGTATGTTCAAGAATATGTAAAGCTGGATGTTTATATTCTACTTTCATTTGTCTTATACTTACTATCTTTGTCTCTCTCTCTCTCTCTCTAGCTCCTGTGCTTTGGCATTGCCTCGTCCCTGTGGACAGCTCCATGTTTCTATCTGTCACTGAGTGTAATTGGTTCTGTCAGGGCCAATCAATAGCTCCCCGCCATGCTAACAGCACTGGCGACAGGAGGTGTATCACAGTCAAACTCTATAGTGGCAACAGAAATGAAAGGGTTTGTACCTGTGTGTGCCGCAACAGAAACAGAGACGATATTGCGATTCACTGACCAGGTGAAACCAGGTGCAGGGTCAAAACTGAACAGAGTGGCCTGGGGTAAAGTGAAGCTAGGATTTTACCAGAGGTTCCCGTGGATGTTGAACAGCCGTAACTGAGCAAGACACTGAGTGAATTTGTTAAATAAATAAAACCACAAAATGAGTTACAAATCTAAGCTCAGGCCCAGAACACTGTAACTCTGTGTGGAAGCAGCAAACCAACCGGATATAGTGTCAATCTGGATAAATCTGGATGGAGGACAGAGCCCAGCCTGGTTATGCAGAGCCAGGAGAGGGAAAAACTCTTCTGCTGTATATCACGAGCCAGCGACAGGGAGGCAAGCTGTCCGCTGCAAGGACTTTGAGTTGGACAGTAATGTAGATTTACTGATTGAGCTGTTCGCCAGTCACTCACTGGAAGCTTTCCTCTGTTGTTTTCCTCTCTGTTACTATTCTGTGAAGCCGCTCTACCTGATACAGAGATTTCAGCACTTGATGCATCTGTCAGTCAAAATCTTTCAATACAGAAAATATATGTATTCGTGTTTACATTTTACTTAGATGTATTTTCAGGGTTCTATATAGTATTTAGTTGTATTCTTTGTAGTAGCAGTTAATGACACAATACTTGCTTCAGTTACATTTCTTTGTCAGAAGAGTTTGAGTATATACCTAAAAAATACAGCATCGAGTATCCTCCTCCATGTTAGTGGATGGGCTATAAATCAAAAGTCAAATAATGGTTCATGGTGTTCATTTTTATGATAGTTAAGTTTGAATTAATTATCTTATGTTGTTAAAAACTGTGTAACATCATGATGTTACACCTCCTCATCACCCTGCCACACAGACTGCAACTGTCACCAAATGACATCATCATCAGTGCAAGAAGGCAGAGTTTGCATCTGGGATATTTTTGTTTAATTTCTGGCCAGTGGGAGGAAGAGACGATGCATTGTCCTTCTCTATGTTCAATGCACAGACACGCAGGTATGGCAGATTAGGCACATTAGGATTAAATGTGTTAGACCACCAGAAGTGTGTAAGATTAGAGGCTTTCAGCAGAGACCAAATACTTATGGGAGTTTAAAGTACTTTACAGCAGTTTGCAGGGGCAGGCAGACAATGTCCTGTTCCACCGACTTTGAAGTGTCATCTCAGAGAATGGTGGCTCAGACAATGAGCGAGGATTACAGAAAAGTGTGTGAGTGTGTTTGTCTCTGTGGATTAGACCCCACACCAAAAGCAGCTTTGTAAACTCGGCCTGTTATCTGTGCATTGAAAGACACTTTTTCTCTATTGTTTGCTCAAGAGGACAGCAGACAAAAACACACACACACACAGTCACCACCTCACCCGGAGGCAAACACATGGGCGTCCTGCACTGTGTGTTATAAAACAAATTAAAAATCAGCGACGAGCGTTCCCCCCGGAGCGAAGGCAGAAAAATGCAGAGCAAAGCAAAGCGAATGAAAAAGGATGGTGGTTAATACTTGGAGCATCAGAGCATTGATATGGGAGAGAGAGGCAGAAGAATGAGGCATGTCTTGCATTGTGTGTGTGTGTGTGTGTGTGTGTGTGAGTGTGAACGTAAGTGTAAGCATAAGTGTACAGTGTGACTGCAAGCTTTTATTCAGATGTGCTGAGTGGAGTGTTTATGAGTGAGACCTGGGGGAGAGAAGAAGGTCCCTGAGCAATTTCAGTCAAGGACCAATAACACAGACCTCAGTCTAAATACTTCAGCCATGTAACCACTGCACTTTGCTTCACACAGCACAAGAATCCATTCTGCTTATTCCCACAGATTGTAAAGGAACTGATGTGGTGTCTGAAATAACCAGGAGAAACGTGTTCATGATAGGGAGAAATCCTGCGAACGGCACCTCAAGTCAGAACCACAACTTGGAAAATCTGCAAAGTTCTCGGTACACAAGGGACCAGAGGCCATAATTTTACAATCAGTTCTGGGTGTTTGGTCTGCAGAATGCAGGTTGATCTATCACAACAACTGTTTTAACAGCTACACCTGATGCGAAACCAATAAATACAACACACTGCAGCATCCGTATTTTTTCCACAGAACGATGACTTTACATGTGAACGCTGAGTCCCATGTAATGTGTTCAGTGTCACTGTCTGCATGGAACATTACAGAAGCCTAATATCTGATTGTTTTTATATATATATATATATATATATTTATTTTTTTTTAATTTTTTGCCCACTTTAAAATCTTGACACCAGAAAAAGAAGCAGCTTTTGTTGTTTTGCAGCGATTCAGAAACGGAGGACACACTATGACATTTAAGCGTGCGCCTCTGCCACAAATACATTTTGTGCATGTCTGCATATTTCCATGTCCACGTGTGGGTGAAAGTGATGAGCGAGCTGCAGGCTGTTTAAGCAGAAATGGGCCTGGGTGTGCGCAGAGAGCGGGTGACTGACAGTTGCGCAGCAGACCGCGATG
The DNA here is from genome assembly GCA_016785235.1 of Pseudorhombus dupliciocellatus. Taxonomy (NCBI): domain Eukaryota; kingdom Metazoa; phylum Chordata; class Actinopteri; order Pleuronectiformes; family Paralichthyidae; genus Pseudorhombus; species Pseudorhombus dupliciocellatus. The sequence goes on along the minus strand of JAFBJW010009053.1, from coordinate 8,678,633 downwards.
GGAAGCAGAAAAGACTGGAGACAGCGGGGATGAAGAATGCGCTTCAGCCTCATCCTCTTTAGCCTCCTGTGACACGCAGACAAGCAATACGGTGTGCGAGCTGCCATGCGTAGCTCTCTGACAGTACCTGTCATAGTAGTCCTCGTGATAGCTGTCGTAGTCCAGGTCAAATTCGGATCTGCGGGAGAGGTGGAGAGGGAGACAAAGGAGGAGGAGGTTAGAAACACGATGTGACGGAGCCGCGTGATTCACTTTTACGCAGCTTTCACAGATTTCTCTTAATACGTAGCAAGCTTGGTTGACATGTCAGTGTTTAAAAGTGTGTGTGTGTGTGTTGCAGCAGGGTTATATGGTGCTATCACTTCATCTGGAAAGAATACAATGCTCATGATCTCCAGCCAGCTGGAAAAAGACATTGGATTTGTTCTGCTGCAACATCAAAGCTGGAAAATCCATAAAAATTGTCTCATGCTCCAACTGTACCACCCACTAAACACCTCCGTGCACGTATCGGCTTAGTGAGGCAAGCTGTGAGGCATGTGTGTGTGTGTGTGTGTGTTAATGGGAGAAACAGTGGCAGGTGACTGATGTGACGGGGATGAACGTATGCGGAGCGGTGGCTGGTGTGTACCTGTGGAAAGAACCGGAGGTAGTGGAGGAGAGAAAAGTGACACTAAGCCAGAGCGAACATTCTGGTGTGTCAGACCTCAGCATTCCTCCCTAATCCCCACGCAGAGTCGCTAATAATCCCTCCATGTTGCTCTCCCTCCCCGTCTCTCTCTTTGTCTCCCTCGTTGACTCACTCTCTCGATCTGTCTTTGTCATTCTCTCGCTTATCTGTCATGCTTTCTATTTGTTCAAACTGACCTCACTGTCTCCAGTTCTCCCTCGACCAGGCTTCCATTCACTTCCGTTCAATTAAACTCAAATCAAATGTTATTCATTTCAATTGCTTGCAAGAAAGGGATTTTGGGCAAAGTTCCTTAGTGAGAGTTTGGTAATGAGTTTCACAGACAGTCCCCTCAATATAACGTAAACCTGCAATATCTTTTTCTTTTCTTTTTTCTTTCTCTTTTTCCAGTAGAAATATTGTTTCTATAGCGACATTACACTTTCATTAAGAGTCCTTTCTCTAGACATCTGAACATCCAATAGCCACTCTCTCATAGCTTCATTTTTCTTTCATTTTCCCATCAACCCCTGAGGGAAACATATGGGTCTTTATCTGTTAAATACTCTTACAGCAGCTGCCATAATGCCAAGGGGTCTGCATAGCCACAAAGTTTTGTTTTCACATTTTCATCTGTTCTGCTCCACTGTGTTCACCGGCCTGCCACCGACTTATTCTCTCTGCCACTGATTAATATGGAGAAATCCAGTGGATAAGAAAAACCAAACCAGTGCCGGGCAAAATATTGACATGGGAGCGGCACGATTGTTCAGGTGACTTATTTAAAGGGAGAGTTACTGAACACAGTCGCTGTCCTAGGCATCTTTTCATCTGTCACAGAGCGGGGAGTTAGTGGCTGCAGTCCCATGATGCTCGGCTCCTCTTTGTGAGGAACATCAGGGGACTGAAACCAAATCCCACAAACTGCAAAAATATTTATACGTTCTCATGTCTGAGCTTCATTTGTGGCAGGGATCCAATTAAAAACTCGACCTTCGCACTTTGAAATAGTGAAATGCTTTATGTGTTGATGAGCTCTTTTTTCATTTCGAACCAGTTGAAACGTGTTGGTTCATATGCTTTCCAGGACTTAAAATGAAGGGGTGAATATTTCAGGTAAATTCCATTTTTCCACGCCCCACCAGTTTAGAAAACACGGAGTCGAGCGAGAACAGAGGAGGAGAGCAGCAACAACACCACAGCTCCTCAGCTGAGCCGAGCTTTCTGTGCTCAAAGAGAAGTCTGCCGGAAGAGAGGGAGAAAAAAATAACAGCTATTCTCCGAAATCCTCTCTGAGGGGGAACTAAGCCGCTGTGTCTGTCCCAGTGGCGTTCACACGTTTACCTTCATCACTGTGGAGTCTTCTGGGCTTTGGGGCAGCCAGAATAATTCAGATTTGTTTTCAGTAAATACATTTTCTAATGTGAAGTTTTAATCGTTATCCCTGTTATTGTTGTTATTTTAATTAGACTTCTGCTTTATATTTACATCAAGTAAATGTTCTATGTGAAATAACACATTAGGTTATTCATCTGTAATGATAGTAGGGTTGTCAGGATGTCACGGTGGGGCCATAATTTCCTGACATGAAAGCATATTTAAATGTGATTAATTGTAGAAAAATCTGTGACAGGTAAGTGCATCCCCATTTAGACTGCACTACAGTATTTACATCCACACTGAGCGGCCAAGCGTCAACGACTCTGTGTGTATCCTTAGCATAGCAAAATAACTGTGCGTGTGAGTGAGCGAGAGAAAGAGCCGAAGAAAAAAAGAGAAAGGGGGGAGAGAGAGGAAGATGGACAGCAGGGTCACTGAAGGCTAATTAATTTCTTTTTCATAATTTGTGAAGTGCCAAAGCAATCCATTAGACATGGCTGGCCATAAATCATTTCAGCCTCAGCACGCTTTTGTGTGTGTGTGTGTGTGTGTTTGTGCATCAGGCAAAGACACGTTGCTTTTTGTGATAAAGATTTCTCTCCACCGTGCACACTGAACAACCACCAAAGGCAGAAACCCATCAGAAAAACCTTTAAGGTGTGTGTGTATGTGTGTGTCAGAGAGAGAGAGAGAGAGAGAGACAGAGAGAGAGAGAGAGAGAGAGAGAGAGAGAGAGAGAGAGAGGAGGGGGAGAGGGGGAGAGGGAGAGAGGCAGAAACTGTGTGAGATGAATTATTATAGATGTAGTTCAATTGGCTTAGAGCCTTGACAGATGCAATTTAAACCTCACTGACAATGAATCAAAGTGACACTTTATGTGTGATTGTTGTTTTCTTGATTGTGGTGACATGTTTGGTGACAAATAATCATTTCTCTCAGTCACTTCACGCCTCTCAGTGATCACAGTGGACAGTTAAATTCATATGAGGCGGTATATTTACAAATAAAATGATGTCACTGACACACAGCACTGCTGGATTTAGAAAATCACCTACAGCAGCAGCAGCAGCTAAGTTTAGGCTCTACCTGAACGCCTAACAAAGTCGATTTCGGCTATAAATAGCGAAATCTCCCCCAAGTGAAGAGCAACACTCGCATCAATTCACTGCGCCTTGAATCTGGATTTGGAGTTGGAACTTGTCCCGTTTTTCTCATCACAGCATCTAATAACCACTTTTCTTCACACATTTCCTGCATGTGCACGTTATGTTCCCACACACTCGTGACTGCGTGACATTAGCTGTGCACAGACACACACACACACACACACACCTGCTGTCAGATGTATTACTCATACAATTCATGAAGCAAAGCGCAGCGTTACACTGAAACCTCCCAGAATTAATGAAATTTGGTGTCATTCGTCATAGTACAAAGCACCAAGAAGGAATTAGTTCCAGTTACTTCGTTTCAACACCTTATTATGTTCCTTCTCTCTCTCCCTCCTTTTCTCTCTTGCTCCCTCTCTTCCATGGAAATGTCCATGGCTATTAATTTACATTTACATGCGCTGAAGGACAGATGTGTTTAATGTCTGTACTCCATTGAGAATTCAGATTTATTTTAACGTATGTTTTTCCCTAAATCGGGTCTGGGTGATCCTGAAGCAGCACGTGACGTGTGATGGATTTCCAGATAATATGAAATGCAGGTGTGAATAGTGCATTCATTACGAGTAATAAGCAGAATATAATGAATCTATGCAGGTAAACCCACACAGACACGGGGCAGAAAGACCCTGACCAAACTGCATGGGATTCAAACCCAAACCCTTCTTGCTGTAAAGGAAGCAGTGCAAACAACTGCACCGCCGTACCGCCCCCGATCTATAAATACACACATATTGTTTGTGTGAGGGGGAAACACCCATTGAGAAATGTGACAGCAGATTTACGAGTAAAGTCTCAAGTTATATGTGTGCTGGTGTTTTTATTAGTGTTTATAGGCTCCCCATTGTGTTCCATTATACACTGTACCCTCACCTGTTGGTACATTATTAGTCGCATGAACAAATGCAGTCACAGACTGTGAATGATGTGTCAGCTGGTCTTGTTCTCCACACTGCGATGACAAAGATGAGCTTGTTGCGCCGCTAACGCCTCTCGCTACTGATAAATCTGATGCTGGTGCTTTGCCTCCTCAAAGTGTGCAGTGGATGCCCTCGTCTGTAAAGAAGCAATTCGATGATGAGATATTCTCTGCTTCGGGGTGTTGAGATATTTATCCACACTGAGATGGTGAGTCACAGCAGAGGCCGTATATAAATATGAATGGCACGTCTCAGTGTCAGTCTCTGCCGTCAATCATGAGGCTTCACGCATTTTTATAGACTCAAATAATAAATCACGATTAAAACTAACGACCTGAAATGCAAAAAAAGTTTTCACATTAAGTAATTTTCAGTTGGCTCTCTCTCCCATTCACTATCATGGAGGTGATTCTTTGGCTATTGGGGAGCAGTTATGTCGTCCATCTTTAAATACAGTCTATGGTTTATAGTCACTGTGAAAAAGCCCAAGCAGCAAACACTCCTGATTTGACCTCACTCACCCCTCACATTATGAAGTGCGGATTAAAAGAAAAAAAAAAAAAAGGTGGCGATCAGCAGTAAAGTGTAACTACAAGGTGAAGTAGCTCAGTTTATTTCTAAATTGTTTAGCTGAAGTACTTGGAAACCAAGCTTCTGCTATTTGATTCTTTGGAACAATTTCCCTTTTATATGAGACCATGAGATTTGATCTGCCTCCTTTGACAAGACACTTTCAGTTATTTATATATTTCCTGTCTCGTTTCAGTCGACTCCAACGCTAACAAATACCCAGAGCAAGGTCAGAAAGCCGCCTGTTCATCTGGCAAACAGAATGTGGTGTGTGAACTGGACACGGAGCCGGCCCTCATCAACCTGCCATAGAAATAGGTTCTTAAAAGGCTGCAAAACATGAGGACGCTGTGGTACCCGGCTGAGGAAATCTCCCTCACATCCACTGGTGGCCACAAACTCTGGCTTACATCTTCTGATAGATGGTAGCCCAAAGAAGACCTTTAAACGTACAGGGGGTATCCAACATCTTCTTCTAAGTGTGAGCGATGCTGATGGGTTGGACAGCAGAAAAAATGAGGGAGATTTGGTGACAGGTCAGGTTTTGACAAAATAACAGACTAGTGCACTTGTTAGCCTTCCAATGTTCCCTCAGGGTTTTATTGGCCCCTAAAACCCCAGCAGTGACTCCCACAGCTCCACTTCTTTTGTGATAAAAATGCAAAGGTCAAAAATGGTTGTTACAGTGCAGGTGGACTGAGACGTGATTCAATTTCAGCTCATGAAACCCACAAATATACTATGAAATACATTTGAAAATATCAGTGAACAAAATGTGATGCATGCGGTATTATGTGCAGTGAGGATGAATTTAGATTTTGTGCGAAAACTGATTTTTCTTCCAAAATCAGGAAACATGTTGTGTGTTGATGGACCGACTGTTGTGGACTGATGAAGATGAAAGCGTAGCAGCTTTGATAGGGGACGAAGGGAAGATGAAGGGGATGCTGGCAGCTTGTTCTCGCTCTCTCTCTCTCTCAGACGCTCTCTAAGGAGAATCTCCAAGTTAATCTACTCCCTCTTACCCTTTCATTTAATCACTGTCGTTCTCACTCTCTTCATTTCACTCACATTGAAAATCCCTTCCTCTGTCTTTCTTATTTTTCAAAAAGCCACTCTATTTATGCCAACTTAAAGGATGACATTTAATGTGATAATTATCATCATGCTTTTCCAAATGCCGTTAATTGACAAATACATCGTTGTGACATCTATCACTTCCGAATCACTGTGGTCTATACAGTCAGTTACTTTCACTCATGGCAGCTCTGACAGACAGCATCTTTATTATTTCCTGAGAGCCCACTTAAACATGCAGCGATCACACACCGTGCTGCTTTAATCAATGGCGTGAAGGAAAGTAGCCGATCAATAACACATCACCATGTAATCTGCTCCTTGACATCCATTACTGCTTGGTCCACTGGCTTGCATCATTCGGACAGACCGCATGTTCCACAGGCCGGTGATATACAGCTGCAGCGCGTCACACGAGAGGCACTGGAGTAATGGAAACGCGAGGAGCTCATAAATTTCTATCCTTACATGAGTCAAGGTTAAATAATGGCCTTAGAGCAATTTTCTGAAAATATACAGAGGTTTGTGTGTCAGATTGCACTCATCGTTCTTCACTTTGGTTTAAGTAGCTCAAAATGGCTGATGGCCCTTTAGATTTGATCACAGCGAAACCATCAGAGGAGAGGCGTTCTCCACTTTGATCAGACTAAATCCTTTATGTATGTTGACTCTACTCTAACGTCACACTGGAAAGGGAGACTTCAGTTTAAAGCGATTCAAATGAAGTTATTATTGTGTATCGTCTAGACTAGATCATAACCATGTCGTTTAACCATGACAACAACAACCACCACCTGATCAGGAGTCAATATTGGCCTATGTGCAAATTCCAGGTGAAAGGCAAAATTGGAATATTTGTTCCAACAAGAGTGAGGAAAGTGAAGAAAGGAGCCTAAGAATGAGCCAGTGGAGAGTTTGTGGAAGAGAAAAGGAGGACGGGGGCCAGAAACAGGAATGAGTCAGATTCTCCCACAGCTGTCAGGGTGTGGACATTCCTGACTGATGCTGCGGGCTCGTAGGATCAGCTAAGGCAGGTGCGAGGTGTGGCCTCTCCGCTGCCATCGTTTGATTTGCCAAACAGCTAAAGAATGTTGGAGTTAGAAATAATGGGCAAGTGCCAGAGTGCTGCGACAGTTGCCCAGTACAGACCTGGACTTCATCAAGTTCATCCATTCACACCATGTATTAAACACCATCCTGAATCTCTCTCGAGGACACTTGCGGTCAAATGTCAGTACCTTCCTACGTGGCCCAGGATGTGTTCACACAAAGGAAAATTTGGCCACGTTCCCAAACCTCCTCTGAATGTTGTCTGAGTGATTGGATCTTGAGATGCATTTGAGTGCGTCCAGACCAGAACACCTCAGTATAGATGTTGATACGCGGCCTGAATGGGATCGAAGTTGATTTAGACTAATTGGAGATGAGAAGAGACGATAGCAGTCGAGAGGAGCTGAGGAGAGGAGACTGTTAATTGCCATGGACTGTCAAAACAAAAGATTAACATAATCTGCCTTTCAAATCGGACGGCGATAACGGGTGTCTGCTGTGATTAAAAGCCCAAATTAGCTTTTACATTAATTGCTAATTTAGCAATCTGGCAGGACAGGGCGTAAATAAATGAATAAAGCTGTGTTTTGTTATCAAAGATAGAAAAAAAAAAATCCCCTCTTAATGTAATAATGCAAAATCCAATTCAATCACATGCAGCTGACCTCTGTTTGACGCTGGAAGAAAAAAGATCAGAAGACGAACTTCCAACCTATGAATGTAAATCAGCGGAAGACAGTATAGCCTAGATTCCGGTGCTGCAATCAATTCTGTAGCGTGTACAGTATGTAGGCGTAGGTATGTCTTCACACCATAAAGAAGTGTGGGTTTAACTCCGTGTGAATGTGCACTGCAGAAGCATGTTCCCTTCAGTAGCGTTGACGATGTGGCCTAATCCTCCTGGAGGCAGAGTGCTGGAGTGGGATAAGTCTGATTCTTCTCCGTGACTCAAGACCATCTGCAACAGCACATAACAAACTGAGCCAACAACGGTTCTTTAAACAAAAAAAAGAAGCGTTTTTTGGCCCAAATGAGAGGAGGTCTTCAGAAGTAAAGCTTGTAGTTAGCGCTCCGAGCGGGAAGAGGGCTGGCTCAGGTGTCATCTGCCCATTAGTGACGCGGTGGATGTAAATACCTCCTCATACATGTACATATATGTGGCCTCTCTGCAGGAGAGGGCCAGCCGCTTGAGCTCATTGCCATTTATCAAAAGTGCGGGGTCTCGCCGGGATCAGTAATTGGAGATTTCAGAGTTCAGGACACTTAGCGCTAATTAGCCGCATTACACAGCTGTAAGGTGACGGGTGACATCCAGAGGCCCCTCCCCTCCTGCACCGCTTCCCTGGGAAAGCGGACGAGGATCATGGATATCAAGGCGCTTCCTCTAACAGGGGTGACTATCCCCGTCAAAACCGGCTAATAGAGCGCAAAGTTAAAAAGGTTACCCGAGGCTGCCCGGAGTAATTAATCCTTCCAGCCTTTTCAACTCTGTTGAGCTTCTGCATCGTCTCCATGTCCTGAACTGGGCTGTTGTCCTGCAATCATTGAAGAATTAAAAGCTAAAAGTCCTTTAGCCTCAATCACACAAAGGGCAAAGCAGCCAAAAGTAAAAAAGACAAGACCTTTTCAGAAAAATGCCAAAGGTTGGTTTAGTGTGTGTGTGTGTGTGGGGGGGGGGGGGGGCGGGGGCGGGCGGGGGGGCTGTGTCCAGTTCAACTTTGTCATCCTGCAGAACAAATCCTCTTTTCCCCTTGGACAGCGACGGAGGATCAGAACATTTAGGGGGTATCTAGAGCAAATAATAAGCTGCCATTCATAAAGGCTCTCCTGAGAGCTGTCTGTGTTTTTAACTGTGATCGACAGGACTGACATTTGCTAAGTCAACCTCAAACTACAGTCCGCCATCCTCCCTGGGCAAGTTTAACCTCGGCTAACAGCGGCCGCGCTCTGTAAACAACCTCTGTGTGTTTGCCTCATTCTCGTTAATGATGGAGCAGGAAAGAGGCTGAGGAATCAGAAGTGAAGACAGAGAGACGCGGTGAAAGGAAGGAAGCAGGACGGGGCTGTGCTGGTTTCAGACTCAAGCCCCTTTCCCACAAAGCCCACTGATATCCACCAACATCTGGCTTCTGTCTGCACTGGCAAAGGACACAATGACTGCATGTATTTTTATCAGCTCTGATCAGCAGTGGTGAGAACGTGACACCAGGCTGAACGGGGTACTTTGCCTGTGCGCTTTAGACCATGCACTCAGATTGTTCCATTAGATTTCAATATTTGTACAGCTCAAAGAAAAACAATGTGGCAGTGCAGGGAAGAGACCGTTAGTAGCATTTTTTTTTTAAATTCAAGAAAAATGCAGCAGAACAAAACACTCAAACAGAACAGCCACAGAGAAAGAGAATGTACAAGGATACAAGATTTCAAAAGTATGAATGCCGTCCCTCTGATACAGCTTAATCACGCCGTTTTATTACGGCTCTTTAGGAAATGTTGTAGATGAAAACACTCGTGACACGTGTCTGTTGCAAGTTACAGCACAGATAACATGTGTAAAGTACGCCTGCTTGATGTTTAATTATTCAAACAGTTCAGTGTGTGTTGGGTTTAGGACCCCCAATATAATGATATTCAACTAAGAGCAAGCCAGCATTTTGACCTTATATTAAATATTATTCATATTCATATTCATATTATAAAAACAGCAAGATGGAGGCAGGTACGATATTTGAAGGACATTCATTGGTTGGTATCGTAGGTTAGACTGCAAGAATAATCGAAGTGTGAACCTGTGGGGAGGGTGTGAGCGTGTGTGTGTGTGTGTGTGTGTGTGTGTTCATGTGTGGAGGCCATATGTCAAAGAGCATGTGTGGCCTGTCTTTGCAGGAGCATTAATTAGCATAGGTTGGTCACCAGAGAGTGTAAGCACTTGGCAAGAGGACAGCCAAACCACACCAGGGCGTCCTCTTAATGATCTGCTTTTAAATTTGCTTCTGTCTTCAAATCATTCACGGCAGCTGCTGAAGAAATGTTTCGCTGAAACCATAAACATGAAATTTACTGAGTGCTCCACTTTTTACCTGACAATTATTTAGATTCATGAGCGCTCACACAGTCGCTGCTAACTGTCATGCTGTTAATCACTGGGGTCACTGTAGCATTGTTTGGGACACGTACTACCCACACACTTACACTTTTTCTACCCCCCCCCCCCCCCCATCCCCCCCCCCCCCCCCCCCCACATTACTAACCCCCATTACCCCTCAGTGCTGACAGAGAGCTTTTCCAGTCCAGGCCACAGAGAAAGGTCTCTCCTGCTGCCTCCCAAATGCTGACTTGCTCAAACACCCTGACGCTCAGCCCTCACCCCATTTATGTTTCACGCTGCAGCTCTCTCTGACGTCAACATCAACTTTGAGTTTTCTGTGTGGGTTCTGGTCCCCGGTTCTTGTTCTGTTAAGTCTCTGCCAGCTTCAGATCCTAGTGACCCACACGGTGCGAGAAAGAACAAGGGCAAGTCCACATTTAGGTGAGGGCACGGGAGGTGCCAGGATAGAGGTGGCGGGGGAGGGTTTTTATATTTGTTTACACCGCATTGACTTTGGTGTGTGCACTTATCACTCATAGCTCTCAAATGTCGTCTTCCCAATTTGACATCTTCCTTTGTGTCTTCCACAGGAAATGCACCTCTCTTTCATCCTGAAATTCTTTCACGTAGATTGCATGCAAAAAAAACAAAAACAAAAAAACAAACCTCCTTCCTCAGCAGCTGGAAGGAAAAACTAAGGGAGAATCCCCGAGCAAATGACTCGGACGAATTACCTTCATGCAAGAACTGGAAAATTGCAGGAACATGTCTCTTATATGAGCTCCTACAGCACACACAATCAGTGGAAGCTGGGGCATGTGTGTTAAGAGATGCCGCACTCCTGTGGTGGACTATTTCGCGTATTTCCAGGCATTCTGTTTTTTTTTTTTTGGTTTTTTTTTGCGAAAGTCATATTTGAACGATTGTTTATATGGTTTTATTTTTACTGGGCCTGGGGAGGCAGGCTGCTCCCCTAAGCTGACTGACGCTCTCAATGCAAGACGGTATATTGATCGTCTTTCCTCGGGCCTTTCACACAGCCTTGCTGAGGACACATTAAATGTGTTATAAGTCATTAAGAGCTCCAGGCCTGAAATCATACCTGTCTAACTTAAAATATATTGACACGTTGGGCTCGCACAAACTTTTTTATTTTTTAAGGTAGCCTCTGGGTGTGTGTGCTGATGCCGGTGCACAGGGTGTGAGAGTTAGTGTGAGGGAGTTTGTTTATGTGACTGTGTCTATACACGATACACAGTATACTGTGCTGAGCACTGGGGAGCATGTGTTGCGTGGGGGTTGTGGTGGGAACGCGCAGAGACTGTGTGTGTGTGTGTGTGTGTGCGCGCGCACAGGGAGCAGGCTCGTCCTCTTGCTGCCCCGGGGGCTCAGAGCCCATTTCCTGTTGTGCAGTGTGATAAGTTTCCCTGTCAGATCCTCCCAGCACCACTATATTTCTGATAAGCTCCACTGCTAGTTTTCCCGACCTCTGGCACAGAGATCAATTTGAGATTGATTCAGAATGCCCTGCTGGGCCGAGCTGGAAGATCAATTTGAGATGGATTGTTCCCGCCAGGGGGCCAATGACACGCAGTGCAGTGCTCACTTGCTTTGCCTCCTTTGCTTTCTTCACCCCTCACTGTTACTTCTTTTTCCTCTGCATTTTTCTCCGCTATCTACTCCTCTCTCTTTCAATTGTTTCACACTTGTCCTCTGTGATGTTGTCGACTCCGCGTGGCACCCTGCACATTTGCATCAATCCTCATCCATGCCTCCTTTCTCCTTCTCCCATCTGCCTCCCTTTACTTTTCTTCTCCCAGTGTCGAGTAGTCAGTCGGGATAGAGATGACTTCATTAGCAGAGGGACCAACCCCTGCAGAGTGATAAGTCTGCAGGACAGGGGAGACAGCTCATGTGACTTGCTAAATCACTGAGCCACAGTATATATGGATATAAACATGCACACACACACACACACACCCAAACATCTTTTTTATTTCTCAGTTATGAGATCGTAGTCACTGTTGCCAACAGGCTCTGAGCTACTGGTGTCACCACCGCCAGCTCATGACCTTATCTTTAGTCATGAATTCCACCGCCTCCCTCCTTTTCCTAATAGCTTCCCTCTCTCCATCCACACGTCTCCTATCTTCAGTTGTTCTCTGCTGTCTCAGGGGCCTGGGCTGTGGCCCCTGACATTAGCAGGTGCACTCTCCTCCCTGCTCTGACCTTCTCCCCAGCAGTACGTCCACCTCTGACTGCACTGACCTTTACGTACAGCGTCGTCTCCCACAGGAAACGACCGCGACGGCAAACCCTCGGCGCATCCGTGCAGAGAGAAATCGACAAACGACATGAGGAAGATGAGAACAGGAAAAGCTAAAGTAGCAGTTACATGATGAAATTGCTGCTGGAGTGAAAGGGGAAGGTACACGAGGCTTCGGTGAATAGTCAGTGGGCTGTTTTGGGCCATGGCACAAGCAAAAACTGCCACCCAATTGATATGCTTGCCATTCAGGGCCCCTGGCTCACCCACAAAGGGATAGTGTGTGAGGACGCTGTAGAGGCTGCGAGCTTCAAACGAAATACTGCACACAAAGTGACATGCAAGAACATTTGGAGGTAAACATTTGTGCTGCAAATGTTCTACACTGCCAAACTTCATGGAGATTTGACTACAGCAGCTCCATACAGTAGAGCTAGAATAACCGCCTTATGTTTCTATGCCAACAATAACCATAGTTTATTGTCCATGCATTTTTGCTAGATTCATATAAGGTCACCTTTGACCTTTGACCACTGAAATATAATGAGATTATTCAGTCCAAGAGAAAACTATGAAGAATCATGTTGAAAAAGGTTTGTGAGGTCAGAGTGATCCTGACCTTCGACTGAAGTCTGACCAGGTCATCGCTGAGTCTATAGGAACGTTTTCAGAGTAATGAGAGCTGATCAATCACATTCACAAGAACAAGAGATCCATTCTACTTTTGACCACTAAGATCAAATCTGTGCATCTTTAGATCCAAGTGGAGGTTTCTGTCAGATTGAATGAGAGCCCCTCGAGGAGATATTGAGGAACTGAAACATTTGAAAAGGATCACATGCTCCATCACAATAACACCTTCATTATTTTAACGTCACACTCAAATCTTGTCGCGTTGGGAATGAGCCTTTATGGCCTCAAGTGTTTCATTCTTGTTTTACAGTTTGTCATAAAGGCTGATTGGCCACGTTGTGTCTGACATGGCCAGAAAAACAGTGCGGCTCACAAAGCAAACACTGATACATTATTCACACAGGCCCAGAACTATCTCCACACTTCATTTAACTTCATTTGACCAATGTGCAGACATAAGCAGAATGCTCTGGCTATTTGTGAAAAACTAAATGGCGAGAAATTCATCACTGTGAGCTGCAGTGTCCTCTGAAGTGCTTTTCAATGTACCACAATAAACAACAAGGACCAGGGGCCCACTGTGGCGATGATATTTCTCCAGTATGTTTTACTATTGACTTTCTTAATATGCATAAATAAATAACATATACTCCATTGCCGTGCTTTTACCATGCAGTACCACACAGCGCCAGTCATGGGCTCACACTCCTGCATGAATCCTGAGGAACCATTGCACATCATAACCTGACTCTCACACTGGGAAGAGGGTGACGACCCTATGCTGTAGCTGTATTTTATGTTTTTTACCTTCATCAAGGACGTTATGTTCTTATCTGTGTTCCTTTGTTTGTTTGTGTACAAAAAAATGACTGAACTGATTTTTGGCAAAGTCTGACCGAAAAACAACCTGGTTGAAATTTGGTGCTGAATCAGGATTTCTTTCACCTTACTCATCATTGCAAGCTCTTTTTGTTTATCTTTATTGATTTGGCCAGGGACATTTATGGATCTTAGTAACAACCTGGCACGTCTATGGTGTGTGTGCAGATTCTGGTGAATTTAAATGCAGAGTCCTGTAAGCACTGTTAGTGATCTACTGAGTACCATCCTCCTTTGTTTGTTTTTCAACAGGATTACATAAAGTGTGCTAAACAGATTTCCATAAAGTCAGCCGAGAAAGAAGCCATAACATTGTGGTGCTGATGTGGACAAGTGTCGGATGGCAGGATTATTTTTAATATCTTTATTTAACGTATCATGTTTTCTCATGTCCCCGGGAATGATTCACTATTTCACATTTTAAGTGAAATAGAGATAAAATGCTATCTGCCAGTGTAACACACACCTCATATGTTTAAATAATGGTAACAGCTTCTCAAACAATACCATGATGTGTGTGTGGGGATCATAACAGCAGACAGCTGTGTGGTGACAATCAGAGTGATGTTAGAGGAATATGTTGTTTTCTTGGTGCCCTCTCACTGCCTGTGGTGGTTCCACAGATGGCAGCTGGCCATTCCTCAGGCTACACACACACACACACAAACACACACCCTTTGAGGGCAGGGGACACAGGAACAATTCAGATGAAAAAGATTTTCACTGAAAAAATACAGCATGCTGTAGCTTCACAGATCTTTTGCCAGTGACTGGTTTACAGATAGGGATCTGAGCCTGCCCGATTTTGAGCTGGGCAAATAAACAACATGTTTTAAACATTTTTGTGCTTCAAAATCATGGCGCAGTCATGATTGGTGTCAGTGATTTGGTGATTTTTGAAATCCGTTCCAAAACTTTGTGGTGATGCTGACGCTCGATCTGAGCGATTCCATTAATGTGCATACAAAGTTATCAAAAGCAATAAAATCTACAGCGATAACATGACAATTAAGACCCACACACACACACACGAACATCTTTAATTACTCTCCCGAACATGAACGCATGTGACCCATCATCAGATTACCCTTCACGTTGAGGCACACTGTGTGTCACATAGGACAAATCACCCACTGCTCCTGACAACTCACACCAGGATGCCTCCACCTCTCCTGCCCCCATCAGCCTCTCTGAGCCCCTGTGACAGATGGTTCAGCTGCTATGTTTCCATCCTAACTCAAACTCACCTCTGACCGGCCCCGCTGACAACTGAAACAGATGAGAGAAAATTCAAAGAAGCGACTGTATGGAGAAATCAGAGGAAAATCTGGTCAGAGACACACGACACGTGTCACTCAGCGTTCGGGCGAGTCTCTCCGCCCTCTATCTGCTTTTGCTCCTGGTGGACGCAAAGTGAGGCAGTTCATAAAATGAGCACCAAGCTCTGGTCCCCATGAGATTTACTGCCCCTGACATGGTCAGGGAATCAGCTGGAAAAAGTCCCAAAGAGGGAGCAAAAAAAGGAATACACACACAAAAACCTAATTCTGCCCCCTAACCCTGTAAGTCCTTCAACAGCTCATCGAGAGGCCAAAATGTCCCCACGCCAGTATCTGTACACACAAACACAGGACTCCTCCTCTAGCACCTGAGCCGGACTATGCAGGCCGCACACTACAGTGAACCTTTGTGGTAGCGCACTGGAGCGCGTAAAGGCCACGGCTGCAGCAGCATCTGGGCTGTGAAACGCACGCCGCTCTCTCCTACCACAGCTGGGCCTCGCCAGGCTGGAGGGGAAGTGCGACAGCCAGGAAGCGTGAACGATAAATGATGACAAAACCCTCATGTTGTCTGGGGTCGATGCAGAGCAAACAGCCAGGGGAAAACACGAGGGAGAGCCAGCGGGACGGGCCGCCGGGGGAGGAAACAGGCCTGCCGTCGTGAGACAAGATATTACTTGGAATACACGAACACACACACAATAAAAACAGCTTTGTCGGGTTTAACTGCAGATAGAAGTTGAAATTTGAATTTCTTTAAGCTTAATGATCTTTTTTTTAAAAAGAGGGAATAACAGTTTAACCGCTGGCAACGAGAATGGGGTTGCATCAGTAGATTACACTTCTTTCTTAAACATGGGTTAGAAAGTTTTCAGAAAGTAATCTAGGCCATGGGCGACGTTTTGTTTGCCAGCTCGGTGAGAACAGGGAGCGGGGGGAGGAGATGGGGCACAGCGCTGGCAGCAGCACAGAACAGGATTACTGGAGTCTGGACAGGGAGATTTTTGGTAGCTGTCTCTCCGCGATTCACGTTTGTGACATGCGCGACAGTGCAGTTTCTGTCTCTTGGAAATGATCAAGCAGATTGTTTGTGTCAGGTCCGGAAGGTAGAGAGCATCATTCATCACGCTCCTGTCCACAGTTTAAAGTCTATTTAGCTGCAAAATGCTGCGCCATGTGCACCAGCTAGTTTGATGCTGAGCAGACATTATTTAATTAGTTTTAATACTTTTTTTGCTGAAAACAGCTGCCTGTATATGTGAGTTGATTAGAGTGAACCAAGAGAGCCTGCGTGTCACAACTGAGGAAAATCAAGACATGGCCATGGCTATGCCCGGGTCGATACCTCAGGTGGGCTCCATTTGAAGTTAGTCATTTAGCGTGCCAGTGTGTGTGTGCACGGTGTATGACTAAAGCTCATTAATGCATGCTTGAACAAGGTTGAATAACTTCATGGGGGAATGGGCAAATAACGTTAGGGGGTTTAAGGTCAGGCAGACATGAGCAGGGGGTGCACAGGCGGAAAGCTACATGTACAGTTCTGAAGGACTGATATAAATAATATGGTACAGTGGAATATACAACTACATACAACTGCATGATTTGATGAAATTAACACTGAACAGAAAAAAAAAAAAAAATTGCTGATGGTGCTCATGGCAATCTGTTCATTTTCATTTCCTGCTCTTGCTCATCTTCCTAACCCCACTCTGCATTTTGGTGTCCTCAGGCAGATGTCTTGCAAACTATTCTACAATTATTTATTATGTTTACCCAGGCTGCTCTAATGTGAGCACCACCCCTCTTACTATGAGCAAAAAGCCCCGTGCCAGTGTGGATGCGGCCATTCACAGCCATTTGCATTATCATATCTGGGCATCAATACTCTATATGTTTTCACAAACTCAATAAATATTCATTCTTTACATGCGTTTATTGATTTAGTCACGCTGCCTAAGTGCATTTTCTCTTTGTTTCTGCTTCGCGTACTGTATGGCAGACAATATATCGACACGCAAGAGAAACTGCACTAAGAGCGAAGGAAAGAGAATCCAATCAAACCCTCCAACGGATGCAGAGTATTTCCTCTGCTTTATGTTCATTAGACGAGCTCAAGCTTACAGAGCTGCAGCTGGAGCACAGGGTGCGGTGCAGTTCAAGGAGAGAGAGTCGGGGGGTGAGAGTAATGAAGGCACGAATGAATTCAAATAGGTCCACATACTGTTACGCTGTCTCTCCACCAGGGATCTGAGCACGCGGTTAATGTTAGCGCGGCTACATGGCGCCGTATCGAACCGGCGGCAGTAAACAGCAATGAGGCCCGATCATATGTGTGTGCTGCATCAACAGATAGATTAAAACCCTGAGTTATGGAGACAGCACCGCTGGCTAAAATCAATACGAGCTTACAGACACAGCTCGTATGAGGCTAATAAGGCATAATGCTGCACTGATTACAACACCAACGTGCAGCTATTGAGTTACAGATAAAGGGGCTCCAGCAAATAACAAAGTGCATGATTATCTCTGAGCGTGCAGGGGTGCGACTGTGGCTGCGGTCCGTACTCACCCGTAAGTGGTGTTGCTGGCTCTCTTGCTCCCCGCCCTGGAGCGGCCGGACTTCAACTCTCCGCTCATGCTCGTGTCTGCGTCAAAGAAGAGCAACCAATTAACTTTGTGGCGATACAGCACGCAGAGCATGGCGGCTCACAAGACCAACTAAGCCGTGAACTGTCCGCAGGCGCCCAGCCTCCTCCTCCTCACCTCCTCTCTTTACTTGAGCAAAATTAGCCTAATCTTGGGTAGCTTTTGTCATCATTTGACGTGATAATGACTGGAGGGCTGGTTTACACTGACAGTGGCTGTTTTTCATGTCCATCCTCCATCACTCTCCATTGATTGCTTCTGCCACTCCACACCAGCTGTTTACAGGTTTTGTCTCCGGCGTGCACGCCTACAAACCTGGAGCAGCTTCAGAGACGAAGCCAAATCTTATTTCTCTGGATTTTGCATTTCATTTCTCCATAGAGGTGTTTTCTGTTTTTCTGTGTGGCTGAAATGACTCAAGCAGTGTGCAGTCGATGGTCACTAACCGAACGATATCTTCCATCATGCTTTGAAATGAAGATAGCAGAAACGGTTGCCCAACAACAGGTAAGGGCTACTACAATTAAGCTATTTTCAGAAATGAATTCTAGATAATTGCGTGCTTACATTGCTCTCTTTTGACATGTGAAGAATACAGCAGCAGAATATCAGGGTCAGACACTTTCAAAGCACCAAGAACATTTAAGGAACAATCAGATAATGAGTGGTAGAGCAGGAGGGTGGATTGGACTAATGGACTCTATTGTGGAAATCCTGTGTTATGTTGTTAGGCTCTTGTCCTTATTGATCAGATTTAACATCGTCCTTCTACTCGTATTGCTGATGTTCCCAGATATTTGTATTGGGGACATTTTGCTGCCGTATTCTCACACGGGGTCACACAAACATTTTCCCGACAGTTTACTGGTTTACAGATAAGGCAGGAGAATTTCCAGCAGCATCTTATGATTCTCCAATGCATACATTCATACATATGGGACAATTAACTAGGATCTAGGATCCAGGATATGAGCATAGCAGAGCATAGCACTGTTTAGGAGAGGAGAGGAGAGCAGGCCAGACTGACATGGACAGATGGGTGGTGAATGGAGCGTGACTGGGCCACCTGCACGTACACTCACACAGCGTGGCTGTCAAATGGCTGGAAAGTACAATTAATTAAGTATGGATCTGAATGTGTGAAAAGAGGTTTGGACATGTGTATGTTCCTTTACCTCCCACGGCAGAGATCACTTTCTGACAGTTTACAGTCAAACACCTCGAGGGCTTCTCTGCAGCCAACAGAGCTGGAGATGACCTCGCTTCCCCTGAAACACTGCCGAATATATATATATTCTTCCCTATTCTTCTCTACATATTTGTACATACATGTTTGTCATGGGTCTTTGTCCTAGCGACAACAATCTTAAAAAAGGCAAAAGCTCTGACAAGATTTTATATCGTGTCAGAATGAACGCACATCCGCACTCCTTTTTTTAGGCATCCATGACTCTGTTTTACCGAGCAACAAGGCGTCTGCATGACAGACTGCATGATGACACAGAAGTCTCACTCAAACACCAGGAGGTAAACAGACCACTATTCTGTAAACAAAACCCATAGACTATAATTAGCTTTTCTAATACAGACACACACAAACACAACTAACAACTTGGCCCTTGAAACACAGAAATCCTCCTCAGGCGGTGATTACTCATATCAGTAACACTACATTAACCCACGGTCTCTTCACGACACAAACAGTTTCCATAAAAACTGTTATGTAAACATAATAACATAAGTTTGTGTTTTTTGAGGTGCAGAATTTTTCAGAAATTTCTAGAGCTTCATATTAATGAATTTTTATTGACGATAGATTTCGTTTTCCTGTAATTCAATGTCCAGTTCATTTATTATCTGTAATAGAATGTTAAGATGGACAACATGACCGATCCCTAACAGTAAGGCCAAAGTGCCTTGACTGCAACCTAGTGGCTGGCTGCAGTATGGGTCGTAAATCCGCTTCCTCCATATGAGTGGATGGGACATGGACCAATTGAAGACTTTGAAATAGAAGTCAAATAGATGTTTTCTGCCACTTTAAGGTTGTCCAGACAGATAGGAGTCGTGTCAACCAAGCTTGATATTGTTTATAAATCCTTAAATAGGGTGTTTTATTTATGTTAAAAGCTAAAAATAGCAGCATCGTTAATAAACAACGATATTGCTGACAGCAGTTCTGTACAGTGAGAAAGGTTTTTTTTTTTTTTTTAATTACTTTTCATTTCAGCAGTAGGCTTTCTTCTTCATTTACCTAGATGTTGAAATGCATCAAAGACCATTTCTGCACGTTTTGTTGCATTTTCACTGAATTGTCTGAGCGGCGACAGTATTAACCACGGCCAATGTGCGTCTCAGTGTAGAACAGCAGAAACAAGCCCAAGTGACTCCAGCTAAAAAAGGACATATGGATCAGACAATGGTCCAGAATGTGTTTAAAATAGGAGCAAAGGGCACCGGAGGATACATCAAGGTCACACATGCTAAGTCGTAATGAGCTCTAAAGCCCCAGCCACAGTTTACCGTCCCTCACCGTGCTTTTTATCAATGCACGTCAGGCTGAGTGCCAGACAGCGGCTTCACACGAGCCAAAGCAAGAGCCGACTTAATCACACTACCTGGAAACAAAAACACACACAGTAACAGTGTGGAGAAGGATTTCGTGCCCTGACTCCACAGGGCGCTGCCGCCTCTCTGTATCCTCCCTGCTGATGAAGTGTCCATGTGTGCTTTACCAGCTCCAGGACCCAGGCTCTATCTGAACCGTGAGTATTAGTTCAGCAGACCTTCTGACAGCTGGACATTTCATGAGGTTTATTGAGATTATTTAATGTCTGTATTTTCAGTTTGTTTTTTTAAAGAACAGCTCATCAATAAAATTCCACAGTGATGACAGAAATAAAGAAGAAAAGAGATAAATACTGTTTTCTTTGATTGCAATTTGAAATCACTGAACTGGTTTCAGAACCTGTAAGCGCCGATGACTCGCTGTGTGCTTATTATATTGAAGAAAAAAGATGACACATTTTCAAACATACCATCCGACAAGACAAAAACATTAAGCAATTAGGTCTGAATAACTGCGGCAGTAATTCAAATCAAGTCAGCTGAGATTGTCAAACTGATCCACTGCTTTGGTAGATTTTAGTAACCACTGAACTGATAAAACGTGATGCTGCACTAAGATATATGAGTAAGCTTCACCTTGTATTTAACTTCATTGATTCTATTTCATTCATTTATTCAATTATTCAGAGACAATATTCATTAACTACATATACTGTAAATGTGCCAACGCCTTCTGTGTAATTTTCATCATAAAGAAAATAAAATGGCCTATTATGTATAACTACAGATCTCTGGTAATTCATGTGCATTATGCTTAGCTTCAACACTGCCGGGGAAACATTGAATTATAAAAGTGCGACAGCCGATAGAGAACAGCAACTAACCCCTGATTAAAAGACCATTTGCTATTGCAGTCCTCTGCATCCCATCATGCCTTTCAACACTTCACAGATCAGACAAAGCCCATTATTGGCTGGTTTCCATATAATGTGCACACAACTTCTAAGTCATCACTTGCCACACATTTTTATTTCACTTTAAAACGAAGGCGATTTGTGGGAGTAAACCCAGTGTGTGCATGGGTCCCCTCTGCTCCCTGTCATGCTGCATCTTCTCCATTTCCTTCACTTCAACTGACCTCAGGTCAGAATCAGCGCTAAGTGGTGATGGTGAAGCGTTCATTTACACCCTCAGGGCTCCATCACAGGCATCTCTGCCATCCTAAAACATGGATTATAATCCCAAGGGCTAAAGAGAGCCATTACATGAATGGGTGGCATTTTCAGAGACATGCTTGAGATCGTTTCACAGCAGCTGTGGAAAAAGATGCAGACGAAAGCTCTTGCCTGACAGTTGGGTGATACAGTACTGCTGTCGCTATACAAGGTCCAACACAGAGGCTGAAAAGATCCTACACTTCAGTAAAACAACTCAGAGAAACACTTGAACAGTCCAGGCTCTGCAGACTTTGCTTTAACGGAGCTATTTCTAAAGTAGCGCGCAAGTTGAGAGACTGTACAAAATATGAAATGTGACAAGGAGTATCTTCACTCCGTCCCCACAGAGCGGGATTATAACCTAATTAAACCATTGGCTGTTTGAGTCCCACGAGTCTTTACACTGGCAGAGGATGCTGACCTTAGTGACAAGACAGGACGAGCTTTCATCATGAGGGACCTCGCAGTCGAGAACTTCTGCCCGACTCGTGAGGCTTACATCATAAAGTCTTGAACAGTATTTCCACAGACTGTCCACCCAGGGCTGCACAGAAAACTGCCATGGGGCAAAAGTAAAAAAAAAAAAAAAAAAAAGGAAGCTGGGGATGGAGTCAGGGAAGGAGCCATGCAGATGTGTGGGATAAAGATGGAGGGGAAGAGCAACAGAAACACAGTGAGGCATGCAAACATCTGCACACACACACACACACACACACACACAACATGATAAACCCTGGCATACTCACATCTGGGGCTGAACAGGGTCATATCAGAGAAGCAGAGCCACCTGGGAGACGAGAGGCTGGACCGGGTTGTCTTCTCTTCTCTAGGGGGAAACTGTCTCCTTTAACGTCCTCTCTGTGCGGTGAGTGTGCGTGCGCGTGTGTGTGCTCAGTCGGCCGCTCGACTGACTGCTGCGATCCTACTGAGTCAGGGACAAACCAGGCACAAGAGGACTGATGGCATATACCAAGTGTGCTCCTGTAGCAGGGGTGGGCGGGCCGTTCCATTAGCAGGAGGAGCCGGCAGGAGGATTGGATGAGCGTGCAGCCGGTTTCCCCTCAGCAACAGGAGCCTGGCTGCAGCTCCGGGCTCACACACTCCAGCCAGGCGATGTGGAAGCTGCCAGGCAGTGCCAGCGTGTGCGTGTGCGTCTTCATGCACTTATCCAAAGAGAAGAAGAAACCTCGTGGCACATTTCACAGACACCATGTATGCTCAACAAAGTGATAAACATTGAATATTGAAAGATAATTCATTAAATAGCCACAGTCAGGGAAGAATTTACACAGTAAGAAGATTAGAGCCCAACTATACACGGAAAATAATGGTCGACGCGTCTCCACTTCCTCTCACTGTCCAGGAATGAAGCCCAAGCCTTCTGCATGAGAACGCCACCGTCTTGTGCATTTATAGTCAGAATCTACCAGATGAAATCAAAAAATAGGTGCTTGATATTTTACAGTTGACACGAAACGCCGTTAAACCTTTATGAAAATCTATCACAATAATGAGGAAAAATATATATATATGCTGAATTCAGTAGATACATGTCTCCATGTTAAGTATATTAAGGTTATGATACGTTCATGCCATTAGCCAACAGGTAGATGGCACACAAGGTAGAGAGAGAACGGTCTCTCTTCTCTAGTGTGATTAATTAACACAGCCAACAAAGGGATTAATGGCATGTTCATTAAGTCTTTGATAAATGAATAAGTCACTTCACGCAGCAACGAAATACCTGCACTGATCCTGAACCACAGATAAGTGAGCTACCTGTAAGCAAACTTGGAAACTCATCACATGTCACCACATTATTTCCATCACTGTGATCTTGATAACATTTGATCAGCTCCAGCAAACACAGTCGCTTTTCACACGCTGTAAAGTGAGCGTGCCGTCTAATCGTTGCAGTTTTGTTGTGCAGTGTTTGAGGAGGGAATTCACCTGAGGGGGTTTAATCTCTCTGGCTCCCGAGGAGAAGCTTTCATGTGGGTTTAATTAGCTTCTTTAACAACCAACACAGGGTAGGACTGGCTGCAAGCCAAAGTTTAATCTTAGTCAACTCCAAAATGATTATTACGTCTTTTCACACTACACTTAACCCAGGCGCAAGTGCCTTATTAAGCTGTTAACCCTCGGGTAACCGTGGCCTGAGTGGTGTGACAAGGCGCCAAATGAGCCCTGGGCCATCGGCCTGTAACTTCCAATTTCACAGAGTTAGAGAGAATATTGTACCCTTTATTATAGTGGGTTGTGTTAAGGTCATGCTTTGGTCAGTGTAAATAAAAATAGCAAAAACAACCTGATCTGTGCAATGTGAGGAAACATATCACTATGTCAATAGTGAAACCTGTGTGAACAGCTGAAATGGCTTTAGTAAATGGATGGATGTCAGAGGCGTCACAGCAGCCCACCTGTCCGTGCGAAGAGGGCGGGGGACACAGCCTGCTGATGTGTGGTCCATTCCTGTCACAGCTCCTCACCTCGTGTGCTGAGCGATGAGAAGAGTGAGATGTATCCTGAGAAAGACACTGGAGGACATAATGTAAAACCTTGAAGAGGAGCAGGTGGACGCCTGAATGCAGGAAAAGAACAAAACGTGAAGTGATGTGCTATGTGAAAAGTATAGCATGTTTTCTGTGTTGACATGTTCTTCCTGTGTCCGTGTGGGGTTTCTCCAGTGTCCTCCCGCTGTCCACACCGGGATCAGGATGTCCACTGTCTGCTGGGATCGATCCAGCTCCCTCTGCCACAAATGATCAGTGGTTTGGGTAATGGCTCGGCCTTTAGGCATTAAGTTAACCCCCGTTTGGACTGTGACCACTTTTTCTTAACTTGCAGCATGGCCCAGTCTACATGACACAAACAGGAAACGGAAACAGTTCTTACCAAAATGTCAGCGTGAAAACACCAGACTGAGTAAGCACACTCACTCTCTATAATCTTCTAAACTGTAAGGCTTCGTTTGTTAATGGCTCTGAGTTCATGCAGCACTCTCAGATAAGTGCATTTGGGTTCTATCGGAGGAGTTATAACAGATGAGAGGTGAGGGGGTTGGGATGGTGGTAGAGGGACAGTAGGGAGGGAAGGAGGTAGTGGAGCAGAACTCGGCTTGATGCAGCCCAGTGGACTGACTCACCAAAACAGAGAGGGCTGAGGGGGAGGGTGGAAGCATAAAGAGAGAGGAAATTAGTCTGCAGTCTCAGAAAATGGCTGTAATGAGTTTAAAAGCACAGGGAACAGGGGGAAATAATGAGGAATACTAAGGTTTCTATGTTGTATGCAGCAGGCTTGGACCTTATCAGCAAGCATGCAAACAGATGAAAATGCTAAAAAATAATTTGTGTTATCCCTTGTTTCACAAATGTAATTGATAGACGTAGCTCCTTGTTCAAATTGGTCATAATTGTTTCTTCAAAGTTAATGAAAAATGAAGCTGTTATTGTAATATACTCTATATTGACTCTAAAGCTGCAGAAAAAAGGTTTGTTTTAGCCAACGTCCTCAAGCTGTGGTTAGCCAACTGACAAATTGACCACATTTCAAAGCCCACATAGGCTCTGGGCTGTTATAGTGTTGATGAACTCTCCCAGGGAGGCAGCCGTGCTGAAGTCCAGCATTCGGCTCCTAATGACTAAAAACTAAAAGAGAAATGTGGGCACATGGGCCCTTTTTTAAACATCGGCTTAAAACAGGACCCAGAGAAATCGGTGCTAGAGTCTCAACCCATATGTCTTTTTTCTTATTTAAAGTGAAACCACTAACTACTGCTGCAGTGATTTAAAGTCAACTCATGACTGAATTAGCATAAATACCATCACCTCTTAAATGTTTATTTTCAAGCTTCCATTGTGGTAAAACTGCTGACAGGAATTAGAACACAAGAACAAAGAGATGATTGAATTAAATGGAGGTCACTGGAGGTATCAGAACTAAATTAAATTAAAAAGTTCTTCTGCGTCATACTGACCAAGCGTTTGTTATTAGTTCTTTGTTCTGCCCCCTGTAAAGATGGAGGAAATGACATCAAGATGTTCAGCTGCATCAGTGAAGGACACAAACCAGTGTCTCTGCAGTGTCGAGACACACTCCTCTGAAAAAATACACTATAATAGTCACTAATATACAACTTAAACACAAAGCACAGGACACCACATTTAGTTTCAAAAATCATATAAATATCTCGATTTATATATTCATAATTTAATGTTGGATTCATTTTTAATGCAGGAACTTGATCTCTGCAGAGTTGCCTTTATAGTCCAGTCCAAATAAATTAAATAAATGTACTGTATATTTTATTCTACATATAGTGTATATACAGTGCATGAAATGCATGTTATTAGATGACTAAACACAAAACATGCATGAGCAATAGAACAGCAGTCATATTGTGGAGGGAACATAACTCCAACTGCATATAATTTCTTCACTATACAGACGCAGAGGAAATGATCAGTAGTAGTTTCTTGATTTAACTCAGCTCTGTGACTTTATAAGACAACCTATAGGGCACACACACACACACCACACCCTCCTCTCCTGCTTAGTGCTGCTGCTCCAGACAGACAGAGCGCAGAATCAACACCCAATGAAAATCAGTGTTCAGCGAGGTATTACTGTATCTTGACATGATAATCTACTTTTTAAATGCACCACTGCACTCTTTCCCTCTACCACGGAGCACTGCAGACAGCTCATATATTATCATTGAGTGCCTTTCCTCATTCCTTCCCCTTCTTCCTCTGTGTCACTTCTCATGAGCCCTGAACACACACACACACACACACACACACACACACACACACACACTGTGTCTCCATGACTTCAGAGGACATTACATTGACTCACATTGACTTGGGCCCTAGTCACATATACTCAGATCTATCAGTGGTATCAGGGAAGCCACTTCCTGTAGCGTGGCATGTTGCAGAGTGACTTCACAAGGTGTTCAACATTCACATACACACATCATGCACAATCATCTGTGTCCAGACTCTTACTCTAACTTTAATCTTCGCATAAACTCAAACATAAACTGACCTTAGAGGACAAGCCCAATTGCGTGAACTGATTTACACACACACACACACACGCTCCTCCACCAACCACTCATAAACTGAAGTGTCTCAGTGTGAAAACCTCATTACGTTGGGCCACTGGACCTGCAAACTCAACTGGACAGAGAGTGTCTGGGCCGGAGCTTGCGTTGTGTTGCCGTGCAGATGTGGCTGCTCATGCACTCGCACCTGTTTGTTTGTGTGATCAGTGCTGAATGCACAAGGCAGTGCTTCCTTAGTGTGACAGGACCCAGGTGAAGAAATTCTCCCCAGTTTTGAGCTCTGGGTAACTGTGGCAGAATGAATTCATGAACCGGCCGGGTTGATGATAAGAGGCCTGCGGGCCAGCTACGCATTTCACAAGGCATTAACTGGCACCTCATTTTCACACTCTGCTTTCCCTGCCGGCCTTGGGCTCTTCAACACGCTCTTGTTCAACAAAAACATTCTTCAGGCGCAGCCTCTTTTGTCGTTGTGCATGAGTATTGTTCGCGTTTGTAAAGATGTGAAAGTTTCAAAAATTGCAGAAAATGCAGAAGGATAAGTAAAGTGTTACTGAACACTGTTTCCTCTTAGCAAGAAGGCTGTTGGTTCGAATCCCGGTCCTGCGAATCCTCCCACAGTCTAAAAACATGCAGATAGGGGTTAGTTTGATCAGAGACGCTAAATTGACCAAGGCTGAATTTGAGGACCACATCACAGCGTTGCTCAGCTGTTAAAACCCAAAGCGTCCTCCAAATGCAGCCTACCCACTGTTCCCTCCACCCCCACCAGGTGAGCCTTTCCAGCCCACAATATCCCATGATTCATTGCGCTATCTTGACCAGCTGTTTTACAAAAAAGGTGAGGTGAAAGTGAGGTGAAAAGATTTATTTTGAAACATAAGTAGTCAAACAAACATCTATTGAGCGTTTTTTATCAGCTGAAGGACATTTGCGTCTAAAGCTCTGTTGCTAGGTAATGGCTGCGATGACCTGGTCCTCCAAAGGACGCGTCCCCTCAATTGAGACACAGCCTCTGCATGTCAGCCCAGCATTAAATAGCAACCACCTGTCCAGGGTGTATCCCACTTTTTGCCCATTGTAAACTGTGATTAGCTCCTAAGCCCCCCATGATGGTGGATGGAAGGGGAAGAATCTGGAAGAGGCACATCTCCTTGCTTGGGAAAACGTAAGTAAGTGTAGTGAGATGTAAAACATGGAATCACACTGCGTCTTTGTCGCTAAATTTCTCTTTTAATGTTGACCGTTTGAATGTGAGATAACAGCGGGCTCTGTCCAGTTTGATCCCCGCTCTGGACTGGTCTCTCTCCCTGGAGTGTGTCTCGGACACAGAACACACGCCGTTTCCAACCTTGTGATGTATCGAACAAAGATAACTGGCTCAACTAGGAGCAGGAGCGCGGGTTCTTCTGAGGATAATCCAACTTAAATTGGCCCGTCTCTGATGAGTTATTAGAAGGACGATTCAATTATGCTCAGAAATAGTGAGAGTGTGAAACTCAGTTAACTCTGCTTTGGTGCCTCCCTCTCCCGGTCTCCTGCAGCGAGACAGGCAAAACGTGTGTGGCTGAAATGAGCAGCGTGCTCTAACAGGGCCATTCATCATCCCCCCACCGCCCTATCTTCCGTTGTCAAGGATAAGCTTGTTCACTGAGACTGCCCAACTGTGATGAAAAAAAAAAAAACACCTCTTAACTAACCGGACGTTTCAGCGTCAGCCAGTGGGCCTGACAGAAGGCAGAGCAGAGAGAAACACATGAAAACACACAAGGAACAAAACACTACAGCGGGGACATGAAAGTGCTTCAAAAACATCAGATGACATGTTCATAAAATATTTGCTTTCAAGTGTGCATATTCACTGACTGATCATTATCTCTCCGTGACCTGCAGCAGCATCTGTGGGGTGCTGAACACGCTACACACACAGAATAATGATGACATCCCTCAGTATAGGTCCCGGCACACAGTGGATCAATCCCTGACTCTATATGGAGCTGAACAGACTTTAAAGGATATCATAATGCAAATGTATAACACAAGTACACCATTTGAATGGGGTCAGACCTGAAAACCTCAGGCAAGTATAGAATTTTTCTATTCAAGCAAATATTATCAAGTACTATGAGGCATATTCATTTTGATTTGAAACCAGAGAGAGTGAAGGCCACACTAAAGTGTCTTCCACTCGCTCCCACCGAGAGTAGGGTTGTTGTCTGGAGAAACAGCTGCTGGCTCTGAACCTATTTACCCGCTTATAATTTGCATTTTCAAAATAACATAATGATTATCTCAATGTTACAACCCTGAATTATTTAACAGAACTGTGCGATTCAACTTTTTCCCAGGGGTTAGAAATGTTTCATCCTGATAAATTCTTTATCTCTCTGGTTGATGCAGGATTCATTTAAAATGGATTCATTCAAAATGTATCAGTGATCTTAAAGCAATTCACAGTTAACAACTAAACGTATCCAAACATATTCTACAAAGCAGATTCACAACTATTATATAAACGACTCAGAGCAACAACAAAAGACAAATTGATTAAATACACAATTCCTATTCCAAACCCAAAGATTCTAAAATGAGTCATGCATTGATCACATCCTGTGTGCACTAGTTATATTATTAATGTCAGACACTGTGATTTGCAGAAGGTTCTTCAAATGTCCTGTTAAAAATGAACAGCTATAGATTTTCCACCCAAAGCATATATGTCGTATACGAAAGGATGGAAAGATACAGAAACAGACACAACCTGAAAATATCATTCAAGCTTTGTGTGTCGTGGAGCTGTGTTACTCTGAATTACTGAAGTCCCTGTTATTAGAACTGATTTCAAGATATCCTCGGTTCTTTTCCTTTCATTGCTGTAAATGAGCCTGTGCGCTGCCAGAAATCCTCAAACTTCTGGACCTCAGACAATCTGGGTTTTTTGATCAGAGCCAAAAATGTGTAATTTACAATCCAGCTGCTCTTAAAAGCTAATTCAATTAATTTGAGTCTTGTCAGTCAAATCTGTGGGACTGGGTAATGTTGAGGAGATTTTGACCATGCTCACACATTTCACATGGCATTACAGCTGTACACCATTAGGCGAAGAGTGCCAGTCTCATTCACCACTTCCTTTCTCTCTCAACACCCAACAGGTTATAAATAAAGCACCAACCACACATCATCGTGTCTTCGTCATGGTCTAATTCAGATGGCACCAAACTGTTTTTGGTCTACACCAGTGGCAAGACACAAGGACACAGTGTGATTTAGAAAAGATCATATTGTGTGTGTGTGTGTGTGTGTTTAAAAGAAACACCGTTTGCATCAATGTCGGCTGTGTCACGTAAGAAAAGCAATACTGAATACTGACAATACTGAATGATTATTTAGCCACTCATCTACTGACGAACAGCTCTCGCTCTCTCTCTCTCTAACACACACACAGAAAATCATTGCAGCAGAGTGTTCTCACCCGACACATCAGCCCCCTTCATCCTTTGCTCTGCTTCTTCTTCATTCAGCAAATGACACAGTTCCACCGCGCAGCTCCGCCAGGCTGCATCGCTCTTTGAAGTTAATGAGTCAAAACTATCAGTCGATACGCTTTTAATTAGGAAATGGGTGGAATGATTTTTAATTTGGACATTTTTAATTGAAGCTGTCATTTTCAATTAAGATATGACATCCATGAGATGCTCTCGACTCTGGGCTCTCTCCGCTCTCAACTCTTCACTCATTCGTTTATCTGCAGCCTCCTCAAGATGCTCAATTCGCTTGCCTCCTGATCTCTTATCTCCTCCTCTCTTGCTAGTATAGAACCGTTCTCATCAGTGGATGGTGCCAAACAGCCCTTTGTTGTCAAGCACTACTGCCTCCTCTCCAGATTCTTTCATTTTAGCTCATTATACTGATATTTTTCCACATGTTTTTCTCCCATTGGTTCATTTCTCAGTCAGCTCATGCACCTCTCTTCTCCCTCCGCATTACATCTTGTTCTGCTTCTACCATCCCTTTCTGTCTCCTCTTAGACAAATGATTCAATTAAAAAAAAAACTTAAATCGGGCTGATTTTATTTGACTACAAAATACGGTAGAAAATGTGTTTTGCATGCAATCAAGCCAATCAGGCAACACAATACAAAAAGGTTTCTATGCATCACATCTCATGTATGTGTTACATAGTTTGCGGGACATAAAATGCAGACTCCAGGCAATAAGGCAGGTTGCTGCAGCAAGGAATATTCAATAAATAAAGAGGCTTACAGTCTCTGGTTGGCAGTGAAGTCCCAAAACTTGAATGAAGAAACAAGTAGAAGGCTTGAGGAATCACCTGGGAGCTGAACACAAGAATGAGGATGAGGAGGAACGCTCAACAGAGACACTACACAAGGAAATGTAACCGGGGAGACAAACAAACAAAATGACAAAGAGCATCTCTGAGCACATATTAAATACACAAGAATGCGGGGACGGGCGGGACAGAGACAGGAAGTGAAGCAAATACATGTGCAACTACAAAGTAAAAGAGGAAATATCCTATTATAAAGCCTATTATAAAGATGAATGGCTTACCAGCTCCACTGATGTGAAGGCAAGCTGTTGGCTGGCTGCAGTTTTGGTCATAAAGTCTGGCTCCTCAATGTTAACGGCTGGGACACTGAGCAAATTAAAGTACCTACATACACTCAAAGATTAAAATCACACTGATAAAGGTTTTCATTTGTAAGCTGGTGCAATAAAATGTCACAGCTGGCACTGAATCTCAAGATTCAGAGTCCAACCAAGATCATTCGATAATGACGCAGAATCCATACTGTTAAAAAATAGATTTCTTCTTAAATTCAACTGTATAAAGTGCCAGCAGCTCTCTTCCATTCTCACGCTGTGGATCCCCAGCTGAAGGTTTCTGTGAAATCAGTACATTTTGAACCCAATTGTTGCATCCTTTCCCTGAAGTAATTTCAAGGGAAACTCAAGAGCAGCAGAGCCCAGTCTTGTTGATTGAGGAGGGCAAATAACCACACATTTTGGATGCAGTTCCTCTGACTCATATTTTTACCTGAGCCAAACTTTTTCGTGAAGAAACTACATCTACATTTGCCACATCTAACGCGCTTTGTGTGTTTTCATCAAATGCGCGCATGATAAATAAAGTGGGACAGACAGACAATGTGTCTTTCTGGTCTATGTGGTCTGCGTCCTCTGAAGGACACCTGCTAGACTGGGACGCAGCTTGTGACTGCAAGACACTAACTTGCAGTAACCATCGTCATGGAAATGACCAACACCCACTCTGGCGTCTGAACACAGTGTTGTTGATGCTCAGCTCCTTATGGCTCCGACTCATCATCATACCATGACACTCCTCTCCTCGCCTCTCCTCCACTCTCCTCTCCTCCTCCATACCGGGAGGAGTGGGTGGCTGCCACTCTTTGCGCTCCATTTCCTGGTGAGGAGGCTCTTGAGTGCCGCCCGAGCCATTCTTTGCCCGCACAATGCTGCGTTCTCATTAACTCTTATCAAAGTTCATCTTGCATCCAAATGCTGTGGGCCGCTCGGCACTGACGGCACTGAAAAGAGAAAATGAAAAAGACAAAGCCAGCAGCAGAGACAGAGAGGGGGGGGGGGGGGGAGAAAGGAGAGACAGAGAGGGGGGGGGGGGGAGAGAAAGGACGGAGAAATAATGGTGATTGAAGAGCGGCAGAATAATGACTCCGGTCGCACTAGTCTCAATATTGGTTTGATGTAAAATTAAACAATTCATATATAAAACTGTGATAAGAATGTTTTCATGTTTTCTTTTTCTGATACAAAGCAGTCCTTTGTCTCTGTCTATTTGAATTTGCTACAGCTGTAAAGGTTAGAGAGGAATAAAGGGCTCGAATAGAATTCATCATCTTAATTCAATCTTACCCGGACAATAGAGACACTTTGACGGCCCTCGTGTTTTTTGCTCTCAATCTGCCATTGATAGAAAAATGCCAGTGGCAGCACTCACAAACCATTACAAGGAGCACGTCAAAGATGGAAAAAAAGCAGCCCTGTTCGAGTAAACAGACGAGACGAGCAGATGGAGACATGAAGCGAGTGCTTAACGCAATCCTTCTGTGATTTGTTCGCATGATTACAAATCACCCGCTACTTCTGTCCTCAAGCATCATCCACCTCTCTTCATAAACACACACGGTTAGCGGTCGTCCTCTGTCATCAGAACCCACAGTGCAGCTGGATTTCCCCTTCGAGATGTAAAGCGAGATAATGAGAGACTGATTGCAGCTTTCGGTAATGATCACACGACGTGTAAACACATAAGAGCCCCATTTACAGTAAGAAAGAGATGATGAGTTCTCTAAGCCGGTGTCTTGTCTGACGGGCAGATGCATCTGTTGCTACCTGTGAACACATATATGTTAATCAATGTGTTAGGATAGTTATACTGTCCTTCAGGAACGTTCAGGCTCCTGTAGAGTATGTAGAAGGACTTCGTTTAGCGCAGTCCTCCAAGGTTCACACGACTTCATTTTCTAGTTTCTCTTATTAGGCCTGAGATATGTAACGCTCTCTCTTGGCTCATTGGGATGTCAGGGGGCCAGGACGTCTCCATGATTTCCATTCATGCTACAAGCTCAAAAGTCAATGCAATGCAAATGGATGAAAGGCGATGGTTTGCATTCTTCTTTCACTGAAAACCAAGCAAAGACCAAAACCAACCAATGTGTATATCCTTTCAAAATGTATGTTCACAGTATCACAGAAAGGTCTCCTCTTACAGAGCTTCCAAATGAAGAAAAGGTAAGAGAAGCAGCAGAGGCTTCAGAACAAATGAAGTATTCAAGAAGTCTCTCTTTTGTCCAAGGGCAATCTCAGCACAGTAATCATCAGCACTGCGGCAGGCGATTATTATTGCTTAAAAACAAACGCGATCTGACCCAGTAGACTTCTTCTCCCCACTGCTCTCACCCACTTCACTGGCAGCACAGCAGCATGAACACTTTCTCAAGCCTTCACCCTCCATCTTGACTCTGTCTCAGCTGCCAGACAAACACCCAGAGGAGGCTGCTTGATACCATAAACAACACCACAAAGAGTTGGACGGGTGCTGTTGGACAGTGTCACCACTAAGCTCTGGAGCCCTGTCCCAAAAAAGCAGTTAAAGGGTTTTGAGTCTGTGCACGGTGCTGGATATAGCTCTTGAGGCATTTAGCATCATTTAGCCCGGCTGCGCGCCCTCAAAAGAATCAGGTCTGTAAAGAGAAAGATAGTTTGGCGGATTAGATGTTCTTTGTAAAAAATTAAACACATCAGCCAGTGTGTGTGTGTGTTTAGAGACAGCTTTGGGTCTCTGGGATGGCACTGTTCTGCTGCTCCCACTTTAATTGGCTGCTGGCCCCTCAGCTTCGCCTGAATGGAGAGTCATTTAGGGACCTTTCACTCACACAGAGGATTGTCGGTTACCACTGCAGGAGAAATTGCATTCCTGTTTCCATACAATGGCCTGGTCTGAGTTGGACGGGGCAAGAGTATCACTGTCATTATCATGACAATGGGAGCTAATTCCACTGCCACTGGCATCATTCGGAAACCCTCTGCAGCACCAGCTTATCAGGGGGCACCATGAGACCAGCGGGAGGCTGCGCGAGCGCCGCGCCCGCGGCGAAGATTCACACACACGCGCTCCCAACAGACACACAAACACATTCAGGGCTCATACTTGGCTCAGAGAGTCCGTTGTTGGCATGAACCACCGCATCAGCAAAAAGTGTAAACGACTGCACGACCCATTAAAATAGCTTTCAGTCGGGGGAAGTCTTCCTGATATATTCTCACATCTGCTCACTGAAACATTTTAAGTCTGGCAGGGAAAAAAAAATCCAGCAGCTGATGAAGACATTTGCTTTACAACACAGACAGCCCCTCTAGAAAATGTCCTGAAAACTGAGTGAGGGAGCAAGTCAGAGGGGTTTCTAACATGGGGTAGATGGGAAAAAGGACAAATACAAATGTCTCTAGATGAAAAAGTGGTGGCGTATGCACAACTCCACCATCACACAACATTTTGAATCAACCCAACAACTTATTTGTCTGTAGACCTGTTACTAAGTGACAAGGTGGTGATGACATGAGAGCAAAGCACTCGCCCCTGTATTGAAGCACAGCCATTGAACTGTCAGGCTCACCCTAACCCTGATGTGTCGCCTCTAATTGTCTCCTCCTCTCCTTATGTAGTAACACCATTTGTTCCCTGCCTTCTGGGCCTGTTTGTATTTGATCCAGCGCCCAGTGTACCTCTACTTCCTAGTGTTAGCCAGGCAGTGTTTTTGCTTCATTAGTTCCTCGACCTTGAGTTTGCCTCCTTCGGCTTGTGTACCAAACAAGCAGAGGTAGGTAAAGACCCGTAAAGCAGCGTCTTTAAAAGCTGCTCAGTCTTCAGAGGAATACTTTTGAGTCCTTGCCTTGTGGTTCCAGACTGTGGTATTTAAACTAATAAGGAACACACGCGACGCCACAACAGAGTAATACTTCCTTGACATTTTGTGAATTCATATTTTACCAACCACCTCCTCCTGGGCTCTGAACTCGGGGATTTGCGGCGTCCGCACGGAGACAGATTCGGTTTTGTTGCCAGCCGTGTTGTCAGGGCTGTGGGAAACTCAGCAGCAGAAATGCATGAAGCACCTTGAGAAATCTCTTCATTTGATTTGTGTTGCTGCGATAAAGGTCAGGTGAATCCGCCACCTCTCCCAAAGTTCCCCTCCTGTGAGACTTAAGGGTTTAAACATGTTAACATGTTATTCTGTTGTGCTGGGTATTTCATTGAAGAACAAACATCTGGCTTTGACCTCCCAACTTTCAATCTGTCCTTGTGTTGTTTCCCTGGGTATGACTGTATTATCATGTTTTGCATTTCTGCCACCGTATCTAATATGTGGCAGACTTTACCATTCTAAGGGAAGCTGCTCACTCAGACACACAACAGTTTAATGATGCATCATTATTATACATTCAACAGTGATTGACAGAAGATACCAACGAGAGTGGTTCAAATAATTTGGCATTCAACATGAACAGTGAAGAATACCAAGCTTTGCCCATAGACTAAATTTAAACATGGAAGACATGATTGCTTCCTAAAAGTGAAGCCAAAACATATTAATGCCAACAAATAACTGCCCCCCCCCCCCCCCCCGGTAGCTGGCTGCAGTATAGGCACTAAGTCCCGCCTCTTTGTTCGCATCATTTTGTGACAGTTGAGACTGACTTGAGATTGTTTGAGCGTGAGTATCAAAGGGACGTTGGTGCTGCTGCTCCATCCCCAAAACGACTCCAGGTCCAAATGTGCAAGATTCTAATTCTCGTATCCAGGATGTTTTCGCCTCATGGATGGTGGTGACAGGTCGTCCATCTTAATCTACAGACCAGTGGTTTCACCACTATGGAGGAAGTGAGGTCCATCACCTGCCATCGTTCCAGCGGGCGATGTGCTCTGCGGCTATGACACACACAAATTAATGCATTATAGAAACACATTTCTTAAATGTATTTAAAACAAGTTTGGTTGTGTCACAATCCAGCTTTTGTAGTTGTTTATAAGGTGCAGCATGAAGACCTCACACACAAACCCACACATACACACTGAAGCATAGTAAACTTATTTTACTGTCTCCCCCTCAGGCTGCATGATATCCACTTATCGTTTTATTACCGATTAACACAATACACTTATGAAAGCTGTGAATGACTCTGAGGTGGAAGGCCCTATCGGCTTCTAATCAGCTGAATTTATGAATTCCTCTCTTTGTTGCCGCTGTGAAATTTTGCTTTTCTTTTTGAGAGGAAAGGCGAGATTATGACTGATTGAAGAATATGCACATACGATTAGCTTTTTAATGACCTCTATGCTAATGCAGCTTAACCGTCGTTACAATCTGACCCTGGAGGCCTGTCTTGGTCATTATCCGCCAGTCCTGTTCTGCACAAACACCGGCTACACAGGCTGGATCATTAAGAGCTCTTCAACAAGCACGTTGTAAAATAGAATTCGTCTGTGTGTCATTGACCACAAACAGAACAAACCGCTCTTTCTGCTCCGATCAATACCAGATTACATACCAGCCACTCGCGAAGACACACTCAAGTGGGTAAAACTAAACATCTGCCACCATCTCATCCCTCTTGATCAATGTAAGTGGTGCATGTGTGTGTGCGCGTTTCCACACTGTGGGTGTTTGTGTATATTGATTGTTTCAAGGCTCTTGATCGCGAACACTCAGTGCCATTGATTTGGGCTGAGTGCTATGTTTGAATGTGTGGGCAGGATCACACGGAGATTCCAATGTGGTGTTCACATCATTAAAGAACACACGGGATTTTACACCTCACCCTGCAGTGACTGTCAGCCACAGACGCAGAAAATATGTAAATTCGATTCCACACAGAGGACAACTTTGAATTTCAGTACAAGTGAACAGTCATTCCATTGTAGGGTTTGAATACCAAATCTAAAAATATTTTGAAGGGATATTTGTGTTCAGGTCAGGCTCTGTCATGTTGGATGATTCTATTTGATTCTTTACAGACATGTTCAGTCACTTTAAACACACTCATATCGTCTGAGGAGGAATGAGAGACTGCGAAGATGACCCATTAGGGAAGCCAAAGCATCTTGATTGCCCCCTGCTGGCAGACTACAGTACATGTCATAAATCCCTTCCTCCATGCTCGTAGACGGGACATGGTGCAAACCGAAATGTATGAATCTCATTATTTTCATTCAGACATTAGCATGACCCAGATTTAACAGATTTAAGAAAAAAATTAAATAATGAGGCATTGATTTATGCTAACAGGCCGTGTGTAGTTTCCAGAGCCAAACTCTGCCAGTCACCACACCACAAATGCACTCTGGAGTAGCTACTTTTTCCCTGCATTAATGGCTGGATGGTCGGCCATGGGACCTTGAGAGAGACAAATCAGTTTCGCCATGAAACCGATTGTTTTGTTCATCAGAGCAGCTGCTTGTGGACGGACAGCAGGAGGGAAAGTCAGTCTTGCAAGTCACCTGCTGCTGAAGACATGCAGCCAGCCGTGCACAGAGGCAAGAGAGGCTCGGTGGTTAGCATCACCACCAGGTGGTCAGAGATACAAAGAGAACTCATAATATGCCCCCCCCCCCGTGGAAGCCTTACCGTGGTGGCAGATGTATCGGTTCCGTGTTTTACAGCGCTGGTCATTCCAGTTGAAAGCACTTGATGCCTGCAGCTCGACACAGTTTCCAAAACTGGACAGAGACAGAATACATGCAGGACATTTTTTTTTTATTTTTTTTTATTTTCCTGTTTGAAGTGGAAATAGAACACGCACAGGGAATAGTTGTGATAATGAGGACAGAGGGAAAATGTGACAGAAAGATAGATAGCCAGAAAGCTAGATTAACAGAGAAATGGAGAGAAAGAGAGAGACATCTAGTGGTCTGGGTGAAGGTTGGGGGGGGGGTCAGCTCACTGACTGGATGTACAAATACGTTACAGGCAATTCACAGCAACTGCCGATGTTTCCATCTAGAGAACATGTGGTGTTGAGATCAGGTCTTTTCTTTTGGAAATAATGTAATTTGAATTATCTGATGCCCTCAGTTATTTTGTGACTTACATTTTGCAGTTTCGCAGAGCAGATTAAAACAAAAACCTTGAGCCTCCACAGAGAAGTTACTCTTCCTGCTGTCACGTGATACATGCTGTTGTTTGTTTAGCTGGATTGCACTCAGCCGCCTCTGTTGGTGATGTGCTATGTAGCAATCTAAAAATGTGTCTCTTACCCTTGGTTGTCAGGTTGCCCAAAGGCGAAGCTGCTGAATCCAGGGATCTCCCCTGTGTCCCAGCGAAATGAGTCTTTCAGAGGCTTATATGTCAGACCTGCGGAACAAAAACAGTGCTGTTGTATCTTTGGTGCATCTCCACCTGTTGCTGCACCTCATCAAAATTACAGCAGTCTGCTGCATTGTCGAAGTGGTAGAGAATATTGTGTTTATTTGACAGTATTCATATTCGGAAGACTAATATAAAAGATTGTACCGATCCAGAAATTCCGTGTCTCAAAGTCAGCGTTGGTGACCTCGTTACTCGTCTCCAGGTCACTGAGATAAAACGCCAGGATGTCCTGAACCTTCTGACTGTGGATCTGACATAAAATGCCCCCTTGTTGCTGGTGGTTTGAACAAAGTAAAGACCAGAGTGAAACTGTGGATATAATCGTTTCTTTGATGCGTGGCTGAAGTGGGAAACGCACACTCATCTCTGACCTGACAGTGAATTTTGGCTCTGTAGTAGGTGTCAGCCGCTGAAGACACAGTGAAGCACTCTCCATCTATCATCACGTCACAGCCGTGGAAGGGAAACTGCACTTTCTCTGTTTGGAAACAAGAAGGCAACATGTATCCATGGATCCACTTGAGTGAATGCACTTCGATATGTTGTCATCGTTTCAACACTTTCAGCCGTGCGTGCGAACGGGAGTTGCAGAAACATAGTTCTTGCTATCAAACTGAATTCTGCTGTGACAGTGTTGGAATTACATCCAAACCATCAGAGCCAGAAGACAGGTATGCAATTGAAATGTAAAACTACCCAAACGGAATGTTTCCAACCACCTTTAACAAATACGTGATTTCAGCGAGGGTGTTTTGTCGCAAACAGATCTTGCCTGGAATGTGCATTTTGTTTGCTTTTGAATGATGAAGCCAATCTGTCTCCGGATAAAAATTGCTGAGACTTATGGAGCATTCCTGTACTTAAGTGCACTGCGCTTACCTGCACAGTCAGCACCACCGTAGCCAACAGCACACAAGCAAGAGCATTCTTCTTCTTTGAACTGGCCGTGCACGCACTGCACACTGCACCGCACTGAAAGACACACACCGCCACAGTAACGTCCGCCTCGCCACCAAAGGACACTATGCCTGATACGCTTGCTGTCCTCTCATTCTGTTACCCTGACAGAAGCGCCCGGTGAAGCCTGCGTCGCAGCTGCACTTGCACGAGGAGATGTTAAGACGGCCATGCTGACCGCAGCTCATACGACAGGGGTTCCTTGGAATCTCTGGTAAGGGAAAAAAAAAACAAAGCTAAACAGATTAGAAAGAGTTTGCTTGTTCTTCCTGAATTTGTGTGTCAATGTGAGTTCAGACCCCCCCGCGTCCGCTATGTGCATTGCTCCAGCCACCGTGACCCTCAAAGGATGAGCAGTATCAATATTTGGGTGAGTGAGAGTCAAACCATGGATGGCTGGAAACAATCAACAACATTTTATAACCAAAAATATGTCTGAAATTTAAATGAATGACTACTTAATGACATATACATATGCATCACTAACAATAACTAACCATGTAAATTGAGGAAAGGTGTTCATATTTAGGCTCAGGAGTAAAACATCCATCATCATTCCTCCGAAACAGCACATCAGGCATTTATAATTTAAGCTTTCGTGTTTAATCCTTGGAATTAATTGTGCATTTATGCACCCTCACTGATTGAACGACCGATGACAGCAGACTTTACAGGCATACATTTGGTCTTACCACACAATCCACCTCCGTGATCCCACAGTCTAAAGCAGCCAGACATGGAAGAGGTGCAGAGAGAGCAGTACTGCCCCGACTTGTAGGGCGTCACCAGGCGGCCATTCACCTCCCAGTTGCCTCTGAAACAACAAATAGAAAACTGCAGGGCCCAGAGCTGACACACAATTGACTGCCAAGTGATAACAGATGAGGTATTAATTTTTTGATAATTACATTCAGACACAGACACATACTATTCCCTGGAAAGTAGAACAGACACTAAGTGGGATATCCTGGTAAAATAAATTAACAAGCGATGATAATAAAGATGTATATAATCCAATTCTTAGATTAACTTTTTCCCTCTCCATTCAGGCTCCTGCAACCCTTCATGTAAATGCTGCTGTTTTTGAGCTGGATGGCACCTTCACCAAACTTCACCTCTCAATCGACAGTGTTCTCCGGGGGATTTAATATTTTTATTTTTCAGTGAAAAGGTGTGTAATGGTTACCCAGGGTAATATGCACAGACAAATATGTCCCAGAGGCCTCCTTCTCTCTGACACATCTGGGTGGCACAGCCCACATGACTGGAAGTGGCCCACACCAGCTACAACAACAACAACAACACATATATGTATGTAAATATAAACAGGAGGTTTCACTGAATAAAAAGGACATTTTGTATTAGTGTGTGTGAATACCTGTGTATAGTGATGACATGTGGCGTTCTCTCTACATTGCCCACTCAAGTAAAGGAAATGTCTTCCCTCCTCGAACCAGGAAGAGATGACATCATGAAATGAGGCGACACCATGAGGAAAGTGATGACTGATCCAGCCAATGTGACTGAGCGCTGGGGAGTGTGGAGGCGAGGGGTCTCTGTGACAGGAGTCTGCCATCTCCCTTGCCAGCGAGGCCAACTTCTCATCCCACTCCTAGGGATTAAAAAAAAAAAACCCACAAACAATGTGTTTAGTAAAATTATTACACCTCTGCTTTTTTAAACTAGAAATTCCACCACCTCAAATAACTTGAATAAGGTCACTATCACCTTTGACCTTTGACAACTGTTCAAACGTTGAAGGAATGTCCGGGGGCAGGCTTCATTGTGTTCAAAAGGCTTTGTGTCATTTGTGGTTTTGAATTTTGATGGTTCTTAAAATTGCACATTCATCGGGTCATCCTTGAGTCCAGTTCCCTGCATTCTCACGTTCACGTTGATCATATATCACATTTACCTTTGATCTTCAACCATCAAATCATAAGCACTCATATTTCTACCAAATTTAAAGAAATCGTCTCAAAGTGTTGCTGAGATTACTAAAAAGGGCCGAGCAGCAGAGCTGTCAGCAGGAGCCCATTATCTTGGGAAAAGAGTTCCCTCCTATTTTTTTGCAAAGTGATGCATAGAAAGGCAGTCACTGATTATTTAGAATGACTCAGTAACAACATCAATTATTAGAACAGGATATCTCAATCAACAGATAACTCATTTATCAAAGTATGTTGTTGGATGTAAGAAAGCTTGTATTGTAGTTTGCAGATAGTAATTAAGACGAGATGACAGAACAACTTGTTGGCATGAAGGTCGTTCTCAATGGTGCCTGAGCATTTCATTCTTTTCAGGGGTCGGAGCCAACTGTAGTCTGAAGTGGCCAGGTCACGACAGGGCCAACAAACACAGACTGACGCTCTGGCATCAACACTTGACCAAAGCGCCGGTTCGAGTGGCACATTTTCCAACCTTTGGATTGGCTGCTTCACACAAACGACTGGTTCCCACCCAAACTTTCCCCTAAAACTCTGCCACGTTTACGTTGGTACTGAAGTGCAGAGAGTTACGTCCCGACTATTAGGGACAACAACAACAGAAACAGTTACAGACTGAAGCATTAAATCTTCAACATGTCACAGCGTACGGTGGATAAAAAATGACGGGACACTGTTTTTGCATCAGTAATTCTCTGTCTGACTCCTGGAGGAAAGGTGTTTTCATCAGTAAACCAAGGGCAAAGTCTATTGTTGTTTTAATGAAACTATTTACTGCATTACAGCAAATCTAAGCTTCACTGTTTGCATTGGTATATTGGATTCTGCTCTCCTGTTTATGCATCCACAGTGGCATCATGTTTCAGATTGTCGGTCCCCTTCACAGTATACCAGTGCCTCAATTGAATTTCTCAAATTTGGCTCAAACGCTTATTGAACCCAGGGAGGAGCTCTTTTCCTCGGCCTCTTGAAAACGACAGCTTAAGTCTGACTGGAGGGAATTAGGGCGAAGGTCCAACGGGCGTTGAACCGTTGAACCGTATCCACTCAGAGGATTTCATTGGTCAAAGGTCACCATCATGCATGCAATATATCATGCATATCAGGAACACGAAACAAAAACATTTAACTGTCATCGTTATGGTTTCATAATGCATGATCTTTTAATGGAAACTTCCTACTTTAAGAAATAAGTTGGTTTTATTCCAAGAAAAGTCAAGGTGCCCCATTGCCATCTTTCCTGTCACTGAGCTATCTGTGCATCGATGGGAAACGGTACATGCATTAATCTCTTGAAATGAAATGTCTGTCCAAATGTTTCTGCACGGTCACATGCATGGCAGTTTGGAGGATAAGCATCAAAGCTACAGCTCGGATGCGTGATGTGGAAAGGCCGATCAGGTTCTGCCACACACACACACACACACACACAACATTTAAGGGTGTTTGATATTGAGATAGAGATCTCATGGTCAGCTTATATGAAATGTAAATACTGAACTTTAATTTGAGAGGGATGAAGTGACCTCATAATACTTTCCTAGAGCTCAAAGAAAACTTGCAAACGAGGAACTGGGTGAGAAAAGGAGGAGCATCATTTATTTTTAAAATATTGCTATCTTATCTCAGCCTTAAAGCAAAGCCTCTGGGACTCTGTTTAATCACTTCAACACAATCTCACCATAATGCTTACTGGTTCATTTCTGTGCAGGGGAAAAAAAAAATCCATATTCAGATATTCAAAAACACAGCCTGGAAGCCTTGAGCCTTTTAACGTCTATCAGTAAAGCTCTTTAATATGCCTCTTCAGCTTGACAAAGCCCCTCTGAGGGTTTTCGCAGGGAAATTACCTGTAATGCCACAGCTGTGAACGCAGAATGATTATCCACATCCTCTTTTTCTCATTACCGCCTTATCAGTTGAGAACAGTTCTCTAAGGCTGAAGAGCAGTCGAAGAAAAGAGCTTCAGACGGAGCACGTGGCTTTGAGGATGTAATCTATGAAGTGACAGTTTGCCCTGGTACAAATCTCCAAGTCGGCCCGGAGGATATCTAAGGCATTGTGAGCGTCATAATCCATCATTACCTCTCGGTCACAATCGCACGCAGGCGGGACAGTTGTGTGGATGCCGTAGGAACTGAATTTTAAAAATGCAATTGATGAAATGAGATTCAGACTTTGAGCACATTCAACAACATCTCATCCTGACCCTCTGACCTCTCAGGTCAAATCTATGGTTGACATCGCATTGAAAGTACGTTGACTATCTCTCCATCTGTGGTGTCACGGGACAAACGGGACTATTGGTGTTTCATTCTCCTTCCGTTCTGTTTCAGAGTGAAAGAAAGGAGAGAAAACAGGATGCAATTTGACTGTGTGATGTTTTGTTTCCATTTGTTGGTTCATCAGTAGCATCATGCAAAAACTATTGCATGGATTTCTTCAAAGAACGGGATGTAAACTAAGGACAAACCCATTCAATGGTGTGAAATTACATCAGGGGTCCGTCCAGGAATTTGTGTACCTCATGACACTGAGGAACAACCAAATATTCCCCGCCTCTCTCTCCCAGCTCCCCCCTCTTCCCCATTGTTCTCTACTGTTGGGTTTCTTCAAGGTCTTAACTCTGATATGTTTTGCCATTAACTGCATTATCTGAATGGAATCCCTTTTATTTTAGTTCATTTGGTACCATGCTATGTTAATCCTAACCCCTCCCCTCCACACACACACACACACACACACACACACACACACAAAAAGACAATAGCTGTCACAAACCATTTTTTGCATGTTGGCTGCCATGGGTTT
Source organism: Pseudorhombus dupliciocellatus (assembly GCA_016785235.1). Lineage (NCBI taxonomy): Eukaryota > Metazoa > Chordata > Actinopteri > Pleuronectiformes > Paralichthyidae > Pseudorhombus > Pseudorhombus dupliciocellatus. Next base: position 8,634,511 of record JAFBJW010009053.1, on the reverse strand, counting down.
GACCCGGCTGCGCAGTCTATTGTGCTGGGCAACAATCTGCGAGGACTCCTTCACTCCGATCCCTGAAAGGAAAAAGAAGAACACAGTTGTGAAGCCCTGCCCCTGTCTCAACATCAACGGCATGCACATGTTTGTGACTTTATAAATGTTACATTGGACTATATTGAAATTAGACAATTCTGTGACGTTGTACCGTTGGTAAATAAAATCAAGAAACCCCCTGATATTTACTTTTCTCATCTGAGCCTGTCACCAAAGAGTTAGGACGTATAACAGATACAGCTCTGAAATAACAGGTTGCCAGTTGTGCCATGTGTCTGGCTGAATACCATCCATGTGGTCACTCGTTCATCTCACGCCACACTGATGTAGCACAGCACACAGACAGAGAAATGCTGGGCTGCTGGTGCTTTGCCAGATAGAATTGCACAGCCAACCCAGAATTGGACAGCCACAGGATTGTCATTAAGATAACAACTCTAAACACAAACCATTATAAAAAATACAGCACTCACTAATGAGCTCCACAGTCCACTCACTGCACCGGTGTTAACAGGGTTAATGCTGTATTGCGCATCTATAATTAATTCAACCAGGAGAGACCAAGTCATTTCTCTGGGAGTCCTGGTTAAGACAGGAAGCAATGAGTAAAAAACAAGCAGACTTATTAATAGTCACAGCAACTGTGTTATCAGTAAGTTAAAAGGAATTATAGAAAACCTTTGAACGTGCCAGTGGAGGTTATGGTAAGTTCGCGGGCTAGAAGTTTATCCTGCACCATATAGTGCGTGTCCCCCGTGGACACCTGACGCGTGCACGGGGAGTGGAGACAGCGTGTTTACCGGCGGTGGTGGAGTCAGTGATCATCCGGTGAGCGAGGATCAGCGGAGCCAGGAGCACAAACAGCCCCGGGAGCAGGGGAGCCGCTCCGGGCCGCATTGTCCGAGGGCTGCAGGAGGGTTTCTGCACAAGTGAGAGGAGACGGTTCGACTAGAGTTCCCCTGCCTCCCCGTCACTCCTCCTCCTCATCACCCCTCCTCCTCTCCAGCAGTCACCACATGAGACCGTTTTCAAAAGAGTCAGCAATCCAAACTTAATAATAAAAGCAATGGTTTTTTTTTTTGAACGAGCAGTTTATGATTTACATCTGTACCATTTATTTACTAAAGCAAAACTTGCAACCAAAGATGCAACCACATAATCAAATACAATTTTATATCACCGTGTATGTTGCATATTTTATATGTAATTTGTTGAAAAAAAAAAAAAAAAACTATCGTATACTTTTTCAGAAATAGAATAAAAGTTCCTGTAAGTTAATGATTACTAAAACTAAAACAGTGATGTCCTCGCTGAACATGGAAGCGAGATTTTTTTAGACTGAAACTACTGAAATTCCCATGAGGATTTTGTTTAGAGATGTGCTACATATCTCAAGTTTATCATTTTTATATTTTTATTCTTGTTGTAGCCATCAGAAAAGCCCAATATGCTTTGGTGCACCCCTTTACTGGTGAGTCACTGGGGAGGGGAAAGTCTAAATAATTTCTGTCATCATTTTCTGATCTCAAAAAGAGGTTAACTCTGATGCAGGGGTGAGGACGAGTGTTCATCACTGCTCAATGAGCGGAAGTTTGTTTTTGAGGGACTGCAGCCGAGCGTGTGGTGACAGAACTCTACCATGAGTGGATCAGTCTGAGTGTGCACGTTCGACCAGTCTGTTCAAACACAGTGACACGTTCTTTTCACAGAGCCAGTGTGTGAACATGAATCATGATGTGCACGCTGTGGGATGATTCACCGTCGACTGATGACTGCTGTGCAACTCACTGCTCATTAACGGCCCTGGGCTGGATGTATTCTGCACTGTGGACTCAGTCCCTGGTGATGGTGAGGTTTTTTTCTGACCCTGCTGAGCAGCAGCTGTGAGCACAGTCTGCTCTGCATGGCTTGGTTAGGCAATGCCACACACAAGAGGAATTCTCAGGTAAACCCGACTACCACTGTCAGCTCCTTCCTGCCTGAGGGTCTAGGGCTTGTCGTTACCATTTGAACAACAGCACAGTATTTTCTACTGATCCAGTTTTATCCTTATTGCCTTCACCAAGGAGGATTTTTACCCCTGTAAACAAAACCCATTATACAGATTACCATGAAACTTAAAGGGAGAATGAATCATATTTTGCTGTGGATCCAGGATCTAGGATTGTACAACAACAGATCATCATCAGAGGCCTCGTATCTATGAGTGTGTGAGATTTACTACTAAGGGCTGTCCAAATTACTGTGTTTTGTGCTCTTGTACAAGGATGCATGTGTGCAAATATTCCTGCAGAGGGCACAGCTTCTCTGTAGATGCTGTCCATCACTGGCTGTGGACATAATGATTTCAAGTTGTTAAGCAGTTTTCCAGCATATTTTGCACATTCACAACGCAGCATCGATGTAATAAAGCCAGTATTTAGTTATTTTAAAATGAGACTGGTGTTACAGTTACTGTTTTAAATAAACTTTAAATAAGGAAATAATGTCCCAGACTGATTGTCAAGGACAGTCAGGCAGAGGGTGGTAAATCTGTTCTTTATTGAATTTTAAGCAAACACAAGGTGGTCAAGCTGCATCTATGCATCTGTTATCGATCCAGTGAAATTATGCTTTCTCCTTCTTTTCCATAAACAAGACAGGGAGGGGAGGTGTAGCCCAAATTGAGCAAATTCAAAATAACGTGCTCCCATTTTTTAAAAAGTCTCACTCCCTGATTGGCTGCTGTAGAGTAAACCCAGCTGCATTCCGCAGCTTTTCCACTGCCAACTGTGTTCTCTCTCTCTCTCACCTGGAGTCCCTGCACACAGCGAGGGCTGACCACACAAAGTTCAGACTGCCTGCAACCTGTGGCACCTCGGAGGACAGATCGCAGGCTGGGGGAAACATGCTCGTGTCAGCGGCAGTCGTCATCACCTTGGCGTGTTCCTGCTTGCTCCATCCAGTGTTCGGACAGGTACGTGAAACACTGTTATTGGCTAATGAGCGGATGAATGGATCACAGTGGGATGAGTTGACTTGGCCAGCTCTGTTGTATCTACTGAGCGGATTCATTGGGCTAAGTGTGCATGTGAGGAGCTGCAGGAGCTAAACTACTCAAACGTGAGTGAGCTCAGACAGAGAATGTCCTTGCTTGGCCCAAACATGAAGTCACCCTCACTTTGCATTCAAACTCCAGGAGCAACGACCCCAGAGGCTTCAGGTTATGAACAGCTCAGTGTGTCTGTGCTGCAGCTCACTGCCAATCTGCTGAGAGTTTTCAGAAAGCTGCTGCTGACTGTGTTCTGGCCTCTGCGCTCATGGCTGTGTGATTTTTTTTTTTTTTAAATGTGTGTATTTCTTTGTGCATTGCTCCAAAAATGGCTAAAACGTCCATTAGAGAAATCGAAACAATTCTTCAAACATAAAAAAACACATAAAAACATTAATGACTTGGATTCAGAACAGCGTCGCCGACACCAAGGTTTTAGTATTAATGTCTCTGAATTGATCACCATTGAACTTCAGTTATAATGGATTTGGCTGCAACGCTGTTTACCCCTGAAGTTCTAAAAGTGTTTTGTGGACTCAACCCCCCCCCGCCTCCCTCCACTGGCATAGCGATGTGTAGCTGCGGGGTGAGCTACACCTTCAGATCCATTAATCTGGTGAGATTTAATAGAACTGAAATGAAGTCTCGAGCTCCTGTCCTGCACGCCCCCTGCCACTGTGGTAACATCATCCAGTTAATGTGAAGCCATGCAAAATATCGCCTCACAGGGGCAGAAAGACGCCTTTGACAAGTACACCTTAAACACCAGCTGCCCCCTCCTGACTGACTGAAGTCCCTCCAACCCCCAGTTTGGTCCAAATCAGGTGTTTCCAACAAATATTGACTCTTCTTACATAACTGCTGCTGGAAGAAAACACTAATTGGTTGTCTGAAAACATGTATGAGAGGACGGCACAGAATGACGCCATTGAATGAAAGGGAGTAAAGAGCGCGCAGGCATGCACGGCTAGAAAACATGTCCCCGACACTCCCTTCGTCCGCTCCTCGCAGCCAATAGAAAGGGAGGCTGTAACGGGAGGGGGGTGTTTACGCTGAGGGCGTTTCTATGAGTGTCTGACCCCAAAAAGCCTAAACTGACCACTTCATAAATATCAAGTTATGACCTTTAATCCTTTCGCTGATATTTGCCCTCTCCTTAAATGACATGCTGCACGTTTCATGACTTCTTGTACTGACGTTTTTTAAATAGACATGCAGGGTCCCACAGTACACTGATTACTCTCTCCGACTTAGTTACAGCACCTAGAATTGGGTGGAAAAAAACGCTCAGATAACAGAGTGTTTACTCATTCGTGTAACAGCCCAGCCTCTGTACTGCTCAGCTCTCACCTCTTCATTTGCTTACATGCAGATGGAGCTGATTCTTTCCTGGTTGCATCTGAGATTTAAGAGTGTAATGTACTTTTAATCGAACCATCTTCTGTAGGTTTTCCGGCGAATGCATCAGTTACATAACTGGCTCGTGGCCCTCTGGTCTCTTTGTCATGCTGACAAATATAAAAGGAGTTTTTCCGGATTTGTAAATTCAGCAAAAAAAAACAAAAAAAAATGTAATTCTTTGTCAGAAAACTTTTCAAACATAATGAGTCTCCTGCTACTTTCAGAATTGGTATAGTAACAGAATATATATTTTTAAGAACATTCTTGACAGCACAATGAAAAATGCGAGGTCTTGTTTTTTGTCATAAACAAGGGTCATAAACGGTGAGCAAGATAAATAAGGTGACATTTTTTATTTTAAAGTTCACGTATCTGGTTTCACGGCAGCACGGAATATTTCACATAAATAAACCACAGTGGCGGAATAAATAATTTGAAACTGAAACTGACAAACGTGGGTGAAAACCGTCTTGGCGGAGACGGAACTATGCGGCTGCACTTTTATTTGGAACGATGTGAAAAAGAAATAAAATTCTTCATGAAATATCTTCATTGGCAGTGAATCTGAAACAGGTTTTGAACAAGTTGTTGTGAATAATTCAGCACTATACTCTCCCTCCCTATTCGGGTTCAGGACTGCCCCAGCAGGCAGGAAATCCAGGGCTCTCTGAAGCAGGTCCAGAAGCTTCTGTCTGCTCATGAGGCCTCGTACCTGCAGAGTCTTCGGAACCTGAAGAAGAAAATAAACTTGCTGCAGAGCAGTGCAGGGAGGCAGACAACGAAAGCCACCAACAGTGAGCCAACCCGTCTTGAGATGGACTTCTTCAAATGTTTAAATAATAGATCATATTTTTTTCTTTTATTATTAAAAATACTTCTGGCTATCCAACAGACACCTGCACAAAACTGGACGCGCCCACCAATGGAAGAAAACTGGGACGGTCTCACAGCGTGAGCCATGAGGTGCACTTCCTGTGTGACCCTGGTTATGAGCTGGTGGGCTCCGAGAGCAGGGTGTGTCAGGAGGGCCTGACCTGGAGCGGTCAACAGCCGACCTGCCGAGGTGGGACACAACTCCATCATCATCCCTCTCTCCACTGTGCGCCCTTCCTCACCAGTCTCTCCTCCTCCTCTTCCTCACCCTGACCGTGTCTTATCTAACCGTCTGATCACTTTTACAGCCCTGTCATCATCCTCTTTGTGAACTCCCTCTCCCCTCCTCTCATTCCTCTTTTTGTGCATCATGCAGGACTCCAGTCCATCCAGATATAGTTCATATCTGACCCACGATCATATTTCCTCTCTATGCTCCGTCAGGTCCAGAGAGCTCATTGAAGGCTCAGTGATATTTTAGCCGCAGCAACATGACAGAACTTCCAGAGAACGGCTCAGAAGCTTTTTGATCAAGCAAAGCCCCCCCCCCTTCTGACACATGCATAGACCATTAGTCATTTTCTGTAATCTTTCAGCATCAGAGATATTTGGTTGCATGTGCCCCTGTATGTCTAGCAGGGTTTGGGATTCTTGATATAACCCTCCTGTTTGTTTCTTTCCCCTCAGACATCAATGAGTGTGCGTCCTCTCCGTGCCTGAATGGCGGGACGTGTGTGGACGAGGTGAAGCAATTCTCTTGTGTCTGTGCCAAAGGCTGGGCCGGAGCCACCTGTCAGAGCCCTGTGCCAACATGTAAGGATGACACACCAATCACGTTTTCCTTGACCATGTCTCATGCATTTAGAGATCAATTACCACTCAAACAAACAAACTCAAATAATATTACAGGAGCTATAAATAGCTATTAAACCTTTAACAGAGTATGTGTTGTGTAATCTAGTTTCCTCTCCGGTCGGCTGGAGATGGCATTGACCTGTGGTTTGGTTTGCCAATACAAGTCAGTGCTACATACCACAGAGTGAGTCCAAGACAGTGCTGGTTGAGAGGCACAATCTGAATCTCTGGAGCCCACAGTCTATTTCATACAATATAATAAATACACTTTATCACTTTGATAACTCACTCACTCTAATCCCTTAATTCAAGTTAAACTTGTATTCTTATTCTTACATTGTCTCACACAAGTATATTGTCTGGAAGTTAGATTTGACATCAAACATTGAAGATAAAATTTTACAGCACTAGAACGGCCCATATGAAACCAAAACATTTTACTAGATGCTGTTTTGTATTTGGATCTGCACCACATTGCCCAGTCTCATAAATACCACTCACCTAAACATCATCAATGTGCCCCCCCCTCGACCCAAATCTACACAAATATCTATTAGTGTGTTCCCTGATGAAATCCATCCGGAAGTTTTTACATTAATTTCTCTCTGTGCCCACGCACTGTCCATTAATTACAGAACGTTAATGAGCCTCAGGTTAAATATAGCACTGTGAGTTTTACAGAAAACTTCTGAACTCTCTACTGTCTCCCCTATTCAGTCTTTGTTACCATGACAAACACATCTGCTGCCACCTCTGCAGCCACCGGTGGAGCTGCTGCTGCTGCTGCTACTCTGCCAGCTGCCACCACGGGGCCCTTTGTCCGTCCATCACGCTGCTCTGTGGTGCAGGGGACCACCCACTGTACCTGTGAGGCAGGATACACTATCTCTGGCAGGGACAGCAACATCTGCACTGGTACGACCTATTCCTCACCACTGACATGGACATTCACTTGTTTATGTATCAGATGTTAACCGTGCCTGCGTGTTTTACTTTAGATATAGATGAATGTGAGCTGTTTCACAATGGCCAGGCGGGGAAACTGTGTTTACACGCTTGCGTTAACACCCCTGGAGGCTACCGCTGCACCTGTCCTGCAGGGTATAACGTGACCCGTGATGGACGCAGCTGCAGAGGTGCTTGTTGTGCACGTCCTGTGACGCAATCACTTATCATTTACTTATTCCCAAAGAAGCAGTGCGACTGATTTCCCAGCTAACGCTGTGTTTTTCTGCCAGACCTTGATGAGTGTGCCACCAGACAAAACAACTGCACAAAGGACCAGATGTGCATTAACACATATGGTGGTTTCCAGTGTGTCCTGGTGGACTGCCCCAAAATCCCTAATGCCACATATGTCAAGACGTCGCCCATGTGAGCATTGTTTTTGCCTTTTTTCATTGAAGAAAATTATGATGCACAGCGACAATTCCATTGTTTTAACAACGTTCTTCTCGCACTCTTTAGGCTACATCTGTCTCACTTTTCACTTGGTTTTTCTTTCCAGGCGTTGTGAACGTAACCCCTGTCCTTTGGACAACAAGGCCTGTTCTCAGACCCCAAATTCCTTCTCCTACCATTACATGGCTGTCGCATCCAACCTGTCAGCTCCTCGCGTCATGTTCAGGGTCTCGGCACTGCGTCCGATGGGCGACACGCTTCGCTTCTCCCTGCTCGGGGGGAGGATAGCTCGGCGCCACTTCACAGTCCAGCGTTCAGACCGTCTGACAGGTCAGCTGATGCTGGTGAGCCCCATACAGGGGCCGGCCACTGTGGAGGCAGAGGTGGAGATGAGCGAGCTAGAGAGACGCGTGCAGCTGGGGAAGTACATCACCAAAATCACCATGTTTGTTTCTCAGTATGAGTTCTAGAAAAAGAAAATACTCGTAGAGCACAAAAGACAAGCTAGAGTCTGGTTTGGATTTATCTAAGGGGGGCATTGGTCATTGATGTGTGATAATAGGTGACCATCTTGAATATTCCCTGTACTGTTGGTGAAGGAGCTGCCACAGCCAGGACAAATAACATGAAGTGGTGGCAGAACCAGTCGTGTTGCACCACTGCATGTAATAAATCTTTCAGCGTGTTTGCTTTTCAGATGTGCTGCTCTGCAGCTACGGACAGGAATGCAAATGACTGATGAGTGACTTCAGCATAAGAACATGAGTTTTGTTTGGAACAACTAAAACAAATTGATTGCAAAGGGATGGGAATGAGAGCAGGGGATATAAAGGGTGAATGATGTAGACAATAAACAAGTACTAAACCGAATTACACATTCAAACGGAATCTCGAAATGTGTAGAGGGTTCATCAGGAAAGAAAGTGATGACAGTCTGTTTACATATATGCGTATATTGGACCTGTAATCGTGATATGTGATAGCTATGTAATCCTTTCTGCTACCATGTTTTATTCTGGTTAAACTGCAGTTCATTTTCCAACACAACCATTAAAGCACCATCTGAACCAACAACAGTTTGGTCTCTTCTACTTTTGCAGAAGCCATGGGATTAATAAAGGTATATATATATAATCTAACATTTGTACTAACCCTGAGCACATACACACACTCACTCCTAGTTATATACAGTAACAGTACAGTATGTGGTTGTTGTAAGAAATACACAGTACAGAGCAGTGCTGTTCAACAGACAGGCAGCCAAAAACAAGCTGCTGAAAAGAGCCACTCTGTTCCCACTGTGCCTGAATGAACTTTAACTTTTCAAATGTGCACATTGAAAAATTCATGAGCTTGTCCCGTGTGCACTGCAAGTCGTGTGTATGTGTGTGATCATTTTCCTGTCAATGGGACGCGTGCGCTGGGAGAAATTGTGATAAAATGTGCCGCAGCCGCCGTTTATCTTCTCCACCGAGTTATGCCACAGAAGTGCATCAGTGGACAAAGTGTTGGTTGACTTGAAACAAACAAGGTGTATTCAGCTGCAGAGGAGGCTTCAACATGACTGAGAGGATGGGGGGTGGGGGGCAGGGGGTGGAGGGGAGGCACAGGATCTTGAAACAAGTCTGTGCGCTGAGTGAAGAAAAAAGATGCAAGGTGATAGCGAGGCAGACAGAGAGCGATGGCTGAATAGAGATGGATGAATAGATGATTAAAGCGAGGCTGGTCGAGGGTGTGGGCTGAATTAAACCGTCCTCTATTTCCCCTGCACACTGAATGTTCTGGACTCAGTCTTGTCTTAGTCTCTGTCCCTGATGGGAAATGAAGAGTTCAATCAGAATCATCCGTGTTCCACAGAGATCCCACTGGAGGTGGTCATTCAGTATTAAACGCTCAGCAGGATTTTCCTGTGTGAGAGCATCTGATCTGGAGTCTGATGTTTTGTCTGCTCTGTTCTCCTCACTGGGCCCTCTCTTTTCCCCCTGCCTCTATGTTATCATATTACATCCACTTTCACATCCTTCTCCTCCAACTCCACCATTGCATTTCTTCAGCCCTCAGTGTGGCTGAGTCACACTTTGCAGATAAAACCCCCTCGTAATGAGCGCTGGCAGTGTATGGGACGGAAATCTATATTCTAATCTCAGACTTCTTGTGTAGGATAGTCATAAGAAACCATCACACTCCCTTTGACTGCAGCTTGGGTTATCAGTGGTACTTGCATTTGAAAGGAAATACCTCCGCCTCATCTGGAGTTTAATGGAACAAAGGAGAGTGGGACTGCTGCTGCTGAGGCTCCACATGGTGCAGACAGGACTCTTCTGTCAGATTGGCTCAGGGCTTTTCAGCGTGGCCATGACCGTGAGGGGAGAATGGAGGGAGTGGACATGGTGGAGGTGCCCATGGATGTTGTGTTGAGGGAACCATAAAAACTAACCTTGAGTTAACTCAAAGGCTGTATAAGTGATATTTACCCCCCCCCCCCCAAGCAAACTAGAACAAGTATCTGGAATCAACACCAAACAAGGGGTTCATCTGCCACACCAATGCAATGACCCCGCTCCTTTCAGTGAGGCCGGTACACTCTATGGATGTTCAAGTCCAAGTGGCCTTTAAACACTCAACTAAAAGCATAGTAGATGAATAAAATGACAGAGAAAATAGCCCAAAAATTATAAGCTAGCGTTATCAGAGTTGTAGGGAGCTTTTTAAATGGTTGTTTACCTAGACCACCTACCAAAACAAAAAACAGAGAAGGCCATTACTCCTCTGCTGTTGGCTGCTATATTAACATCATAAATCTGATATGAATTTCCTTTAAATAAGATTAAAGTCAAAGAGGCTAAATAGGTGGTTTCTTTGCCCCGCTGTTTGTTCAATCTGTCATTTGCTTATAAATTACTTCATTGCTGTTCCAGAGTTTTGTCGCTGCGATAGAAAACCTGCAAATGTTTCAGACTTGTAATTTTAAACTATGATGCAACACTGCCCCCTGCTGATCGTCGGCTGAGCAGGGGTCAGACACTTCTTATGGAAGCCAGTGCTTCCTTGAATTTGTTTATTTAAATTATTTTCTTTATACTAATAATAAGTATCAAAATTCAGAACAAGACTTTTAAAATTGCTTTTGTTTATTTTATTTATGTCCTTTTAGTGATTTATTGTCTTGCTTACAGCTTCTTCGCAAATTCTATATAAGCAAAGATATATGCTATCACTATAACTAATGAAATACATGTGTATATTCGCTTCATACAAGAAACCCACCCCAAAGCGTTTGCATACAATATAGATACAAATAAATGTTTATATAATCGCATTGTGACTTTTAGCCAGGTATAGACAGTGCACTTCAATTTTCCAAAGAAACATCTATAAAGTCATAAAGGCAAGACAATTTAAAGAAATGTAATATTGATGTTGTTCCAGAGAAGTGTTCAGACACGAGGATCACCGGGTCTGAACACTTCTTCGTACTGAGCCTCCTCATCCTCGGTGCTCCTCAGGGACCAAACCCAAAACACAGCCCAAACTTTCGGGCTCCTCCCTCCAGCTTCCCCCCTCGACCTCCAATCTCCTCCTGAACCCCCTCCAGAGCTCCGCCGGATTCATGGAGCTGCTGCCGCCTCATAGCAAGTAAGATGTTTCCCACACTAGCACGCACTCACCGGGTCGGTGGGTCCAGGTGGTCGGGCTGTGGCTCCTCCAGGTGACCGTCTCCTGCCTCCTCCTCACGCTGCGGTTTGTTGTTCGGACCGCTGCCTGGCTAAGTGCTAACGCTAGCTTAGCCAAAGTTATCTGGGGAGTACGCACAGCCCCACGGGCGAGCGCACGAGCACTGGGAACGTCTCGCGGCTTTAATAAAAAGTCGACCCTCGTGCCGTGCTTCTCTCGTGCGTGCGTTTCCCTCTGAGAAGAAGCGACGCGTCCATCTCCATCCGGTCGTCTTTGGCACGCAGTGGTAACGGTGGCTAGCTAACGCTGCCTTGCTAACGTTGCTCGGAACAAGTTTACAGCAGCTCGCGCGCATCGAGGTGCGGAGGCAGCGTTGGCACACAGAGCACGATGGGTCACCGCGTGGATACGTGTTGTGTTCCGGTCCTGATCACAAGCAGGGCCGCTGTTTGTGTTGTTTACAAAGAAGACGAGTCACCACCGTTAACTAGTGCTGTGAACTTTAACGCAACTTTGGGAAGAGAGCCCACTGATGGCATTTGATTTAACGTAAATTCACATGCGCTGAAGTTCTAGATGGTGAAACAGGAGATAATCCAGGTGGTGGGAACTATCTTTACTGAGCATGGATCAGAGAGGTCTGCTCCTGTTGGAGGAGGAGGAGCAGAGGTTCACCCAAAACATCCTCAGCTCCGCAGCGCTTTAATTCTCTCCAACATGTCTTTGCCTCGTTGCGACAGAGCCTCGTCCAATGATTTCTGTGATATCCAACTTTATCTCCCGCAGTGTCCCAAAGATGAGCATCACATAACAGAAGAAAGCAGAGCAGGAGCTCCACCGGTGTGGCAGAGATGTCTCCTAAGGTGCCCGGCGGCCAGGGCAGAGGGGACTTCTCTGCAGTGCAAGTAGCTGTGCGAGTGCGCCCCCTGCTGCCCAAAGAGCTTCTACACTGCCATGAGAGCTGTATCACCGTGGACACCGAGCTCTGCCGGGTCACCCTGGGCCACGACAGACACTTCCTTTGCGACTTCTTGTTTGAAGAATCCTCCTGTCAGGAGGAGGTTTATTCTGTGTCTGTGCAGCCGCTCATCGACGCCTTCTTCCAAGGGTTCAATGCTACGGTGTTCGCCTATGGACAGACAGGCTCAGGCAAGACGTACACCATCGGAGAGGCTAACATCTGTAAGTGTCCAGTAGTTTTTGTCACCATCAGTGTAAATATGAGCTGATATTTCTTTCCTTTTCCACATCAATGTGCCTGTTCCAAAGTAGCTCATGTAGTAATGTGTATTTAAACTGTGTTAGGTTCCTTCAGGGATGAGGTGCAGGGTATCATTCCAAGGGCAGTTGCAGATGTCTTCAAGCTGTTAGATGAGAATGACCTCACAGACTTCTCGGTCCGAGTCTCCTACCTGGAGGTCTACAAAGAGGACTTTAAGGACCTACTGGAGGTAGAGACGGCCAGCAAGGACATCCACATCCGAGAGGATAAAGGCAACATTGGTATGGAATTCCAATTTTTTTTTTTTCATAATGTGTTATTTTTACGATCATTTCTGTGTTCTTGAGAATTGTAAATTGTGTTTCATTTTACAGTATTGTGTGGCGTTAAAGAATGTGAAGTGGAGGGCCTCGATGAGGTTTTGAGTTTACTCGAGTCAGGAAACACTGCCCGGCACACTGGTGCAACCCAGATGAATCCCAACTCCAGCCGGTCGCACACCATTTTCACGCTGTACATGGAGCAACGCCGGGGGATTTCACGCCTTTATGGCACCGCTGCAGCTTCTGGACCACAAATGTTGTCTTCCAAATTCCACTTCGTTGACCTGGCCGGGTCAGAGCGCATTCTAAGGACAGGGAACACAGGAGAGAGACTGAAGGAGAGCATCCAGATTAACAGTGGACTGCTGGCCCTGGGAAATGTTATCGGGGCGCTCGGGGACCCAAAGAGGAAAGGCTCTCACATACCATACAGAGATTCTAAAATCACAAGGTATGTCTTTTATTAAGTGGATCAGACACATCAGAAACCTTAGCATAAGAAAGAATCTGGTGTAAGATGTTAGTTTGGTTCAATTTATGTGCTTTCTTCTAGGATCCTAAAAGATTCTTTAGGAGGAAATTCAAAAACACTGATGATCGCCTGCATCAGCCCATCCTCCTCAGACTTTGACGAGAGCCTGAATACACTAAACTACGCTACGAGAGCGAGGAACATTCAGAACAAGGCCACTGTCAACTGCAAACGTGAGCCGGACCGAGTGGAAGGGCTGGAGCAACAAATCAAGGCCCTGCGCAGAGCCCTCGAAAACCGCCACCGCTCCGAGACCCGCATCATCGCTCACGCTGACCCAAACAGGAGGCCTCGACTCGGGGAGGGAGAGATCAGCAGACTGCAGGCCCAAAGTGCTCACTATAGGACCTGTACGGACACGGCTTACAGGTCAGAGTTCATCCATCAACATACATTTAGGTTGTTTTCATGTTGTTTAACCACTCTTTACACAATATAATAATAGAATGATAGTACATGCTGCATTTCTTAGTTTCACGGCTAAATTATTGGACCCATTACCTTGTTTTTGGACAACAATAGCCCTCAGGAGAGTGCAGACATCATTCTGCAATTTCCTGGCATGAGATGTACTCATGTATTTTTGCGTTTTTACACCTTTGCAAAGTGTTTTTCTTCATTCCATCTATTTTAATGTTGCTGGTATGTCATAGGTTACTGCGGGAGCTGCAGAGTGAAGGGGCTCTGACTACAGAGCAGAGTTTAAAGGTGAAGGAGTGGCTGTGCTCTGTGGAGGAGGAACAGAGCCGACTGACCACTGCTTCAGGACCAGACAGCGGAATCGAGAACAGCTCCACTGAGGAAAGTGTCGCACTGAGGAGGGGACGGCCCACTGTCAGGAACCAGGCTAGTCTCTTAAACACTCTCAGATCTGTAGATACTATTTAGGATATGTTTTTGTAATTCATGGGTTTCTGGCTAATATCTTAATTTTTTTTATGGGCAGGATCCAGAGGCACAAGAGGAGAGGTGGAGCCATGAGCATGAGAAAGGTGCAGAGAATGAGGACAGTGCTCAGCTTCAGGCCCATATTCAGCGGTTGGAGTCAGAGAACACAGACTTTTTAGCTGCTCTGGAGGATGCTATGGAACAATACAAGCAGCAGGTTAATCACACTTGAATTCCAATGTTTTCTTCTGCATCACTGATATAAAACTGTGGCTTAGGAACTGAAGTAGACCAACATGATTCCATTTTCTAATTAGCAAAGGCAAATTTTAAAAAGTTTTAAATTCTTGATGGGACTTAAGATTAATTATTAAGTAATTGCTTAATTTTTTTTTCTTTTGGCGTCAGAGTGATAAACTGCAGGAGCAGCAGGACTTGATCGCAGAGCTGCAGTGTCAGCTGTCCAGTCCAGGGCTGGTGGGCCTAGGCCTTAACTTGAGATCCCGGCCACACACTGCACCCATGGCCTCCATACACCAAAGTCAGAATGGAGTCCCATTCAGACAGGTAACCAACCACTAGAACTAGATTTTCAGCTTGTTTGAAGTGTCATTTCATGAAAACAGTTTTGTTGTTGTAAGCAAAATAAGTGCATGTTTACATTCTGAGATAAATGGATACTGAAGTTACAACTACACCTTCATTCTATCAAAAACGACCCGCACACTGAGCTATAACTGGAAAATTGTCACAGCTAACACTGTTTCTTTGTCAATCTGTTGGTGTATGCTTGTGGTTGCAGATGAGTCCAGTGGGCTATGTTGGTAATGGGCCTGGTGGTGATCAGGATGGCCACCTCTTTGAGGAGCTGGGGATCCAAGGAGGAGCAGAAATGTCAGACACAGAAGAAGAGAGCAATGTTCCTAACTTCAGCCAGGAGAGACGCAAGTATGACGCATTTATAGAACTCACAACTTACAGATGATCCATATTTATACTGCCTATGATGTAATACTAGTGATTTTCTCAGGCATGTGAATCAGACCTGGACCAAAAGGGACATGTCGTTTGGAGGACAAGGTCCATCGTCTCAGCTGCCACAGCTGCACCCGCACATGTATTTAAGCAGAAAAGCATGTAAGTGTAAAACTGTCTGATGGGCCTGACTTTCAGTTTCTGTCACATACTCGTCAGCTTCCTCATTATGCCTCCCAACTCTTCTCTTTCTCTGTGTAGCCAACTCCAGCTCTGGGGACACATCAGCACGTGAGAGTTTGAAAAGTTTTGAAGGCGTTTCAGAGTGGGGGCTACACCAGGCACAGCAGAAGATCCGCGAGCTGTCTGTCACCATCCGCATGAAGGAAGAACTCATCAAGGAGCTGGTCAAAACAGGTATCGCTCTGTGTTATCCTCTATTAGCTGAACCATTACCAAATAAAGATCCTTATTAATCAGTTGTTCATGTTTGTTGTTTTCAGGTAAGGATGCTCAGGCCCTGAACAGGCAGTACAGCCATAAGATCACCGCTCTGGAGAGTGAAGCCGTGCAGGCCCGACAGGAGCTGCAGGAGGCTCAGCGGCAGCTGCAGGATCTAGAGAGACAAGAGCGAGAGATTAGTGCGACTGACAACACAAGAGCACAGGAATGTCGCAGGAAGATAGCTGCTGCCCAGAGCAAAGTTCAGGTTTGACAGACCCTTCTATTACTGCTTAAAAATCCACCAGCGACAGAGTCATGTTGGATTTTTTAAATTCAAATAGTTCTCTGCTGCAAGGATACAATTTGAAACATGGGTTCTTGCTTTATGATTAATCACCCGAATATTCTTGCCCTAGGTTCTAAGTCAGCGTCAGCGGGATACTGCTCGTCTAGCTAACCTGCCTGCACAGAACGAGCGCCGTGTGTTGGAGCTGGAGCGCAGCGTCCAGTCTATGAGGCAGCAGCAGGAGCAGCTGCAGAAGCGTCTGCGTCAGGAAAGTCAGCAGAAACGACGCCTAGAGACCGAGATGCAACGACGAACTCACAGAGTCAAGGTAGAAGAGCACACTGACAGCACCGTCAGTACATGTTGTTCATGATCCAACAACTACTGAAGTCTCATCTGAGAAATGTGTATCATCACTTAGTGCTTCAGTTTTGCATTGACTACTAAGCTGCTCTTTCTTTATAAGAAGTGACTTCCTGACAGTTCAATGTAAATATTTCAGTATTTTGGTGCCAAAAGCACTTAATTTACTTTCTGTAGAAGCAGTTTTCTTTTCATCTTCATCACCCTGTAACTCATTTAATCTTCTCCCCCTGCCTCCACCGCAGGAACTCGAGATAAAGAATGAACAGCAGCAGAAGATCCTGAGAATAAAAACCGAGGAGATTGCTGCCTTCCAGAGGCAGAGACGCAGTGGCAGCAACGGCTCAGTCATCTCACTGGAAGAACAACAGGTGGAACACATTTTTTATTTAAAACCCTGCAGTGTTTCTCATTTATTTCAGATGAGCTCCCCCTTTAAGGTGTGCTGTGAAACCATTAGCGGATTTCATCTATAACCCACAAGATGCACTGAAGAAGATCATTTAATTTCGTGTGATAAAGTGATAAACATATTTCAGCTCAGTAACAGTAAGATACTATATATATATATATATATATATATATATATGAATGTGACTTTATGTTACACATGATAACCAATATTTTATTTATATTTTATTAATGTGGGTGTGTAATCATTCGTTAGCCTGTGCTGTAGGTTCGGTATAATGGGCCATAGTCGTGAACTTGCCCTTTAGTAACTTAGCTACACAATATTACATTAAATGATGCTTATATATGTAGTTCAGAAGCTTTTAATCTATGCTCAGGAGAAGTATTATAATAAATATCATTTTAACATTCCTTGAGAATTGATGCAAATGTGCGAAATGTATTTTCACATCTGGACTTGGTTAATGTATCTTCGTCATCCTCTTTCCCGTTGGCTTTTCTACCAATGAGCAGAAGATTGAAGAACAGAAACGCTGGCTTGATGAGGAAATGGAGCGGGTTCTGGAACAGAGAAGAGGACTGGAAGATTTGGAGGGAGAGCTGACCAAACGAGAAACGATCCTGGCAAAGAAGGAAGCCCTGCTGCAGGAGCGCAGTGGACTGGAGACCAAGCGGCTCCGCTCCAGTCAGGTATCAGTCATCCCAAACCACTCTCAAGAGCAGTCATGGGAAACTGGCGAAAATTTTGAATATCTGTTTTCCTCTTCTCGCCAGGCCCTGAGTAAGGACCTGGTGACGCTCACGGGGCGAATTGAGTCCCTGGAGAGAGAGCTGAGTGAGAGGAACGGCCTCCTTCGCAGCAGCAGCGCTCAAGACTCTCAACAGATCCGCCAAGAGATCTCCAACCTCCGTCAGGAGAAAGATTCGCTGCTTAAACAACGAGTTGAGCTGGACGATAAGCTGCGGCAGGGCAACCTGCTCTCCCCTGAGGTCAGTTATTTACTTCGGGGATCCAGCATTTAAATGTGTTATCCTGAGACTGAGCTACAGATAAAATACTTTAAACATTTATTGAGTGCTCACAAAGCAATTAGGGTCGTTCTGACTGTTGCACTAATTAGTCTTCACTTGAAACTCCAGCATTACCTGTCTGTTCATGGTATGTGTGTCTAATCTTTCAGGAGGAGCGAACGCTTTTCCAGTTGGACGAGGCGATCGAGGCTCTGGATGCAGCCATCGAGTACAAAAATGAGGCCATCACACAAAGGCAGAGGCAGCTGAGGGCTTCTGCCAGCATGCTCTCCCAGTGGGAGATGAACCTCATGGCCAAACTCAGTTATCTGTCTGGCTCTGAGACCAGAGCCCTGCTGTGCAAGTACTTTGATAAGGTCTGTGTGAAACTTTTAATTTACTGTCTCCAACCATCTCTGTCACATATGCAGGACTTGACGCAGACATAACAGAGCAGAAAGCATATCAACACCATTTTCACATGTTCTGGGTATTTCACTAGAGGCCTTTCACAAGTTGATGTGGATTTTTAATGCAGGTGGTGTCTCTGCGTGAGGAAGAGCGGAAGCTGCAGCTGGCTCTGGCTGAGCTGGAAATGCAACTGGATGAGCAGCAGAGACTGGTGCAGTGGCTGGAGAACGCCCTAGAGCGCACGCAGCTGGACACAGATCGCCGGCTCACACAACAGCAGAAGGAACACGAGAGGAGTGTGCAGCTCTTGCTGCAGCAGTGTCGAGGTGCTCCGATATTCACAAAATAATTCTTGTATAAGAAATTTCAATTCGTTCCGTCATCAGCTGATGCAGAAGTGATTATTAGTAGTCCAAGTGTGACTCCGTGTTCATGTTCCCTGGCCCTGACAGAGCAAATGGACGAGGGGTTGGCAGGAAGGCAGCGACAGTATGAGGGATGGATCCATAACCTCAGCAAGGAGCTCAACCACTTCAAAGCAGCTAACGTGGAGCTAAGCAACAAGTTGAGGGAGCTCTGTGGTTCAGCCAGCCAGCCTAATCCCCACGCTAAAGGTAAACGATATTCTGACAGCCTCTTTACTCTTTTGCTGTTACATCTGTTGAGCGAGCTGCTGACATGCCTTGTCTCTCATCAGATGGTAAAGCAGCAAGTATCTCCAGCATGGAGAAGCTGTCTCACTGCCCTGAGGACAGCCAAGGAGTCAGAAACATGGGGCAGCCTGACAAAACCCCCCGGTCTAGGGAAGAAATGCGTGAGCTGGTGAACACGCCGCTCCCGTCCACATGGAGGCGCTCTTCCCTCCCTATAGAGGAGCCCGCTGTCATGGAGGAACTGTGGCTTCAAGCAGCCGGGGACGTCCCTGTTAATCGTGTCGTTCAAGCGGGTATGGGGCCCTGGGCCGGGCAGACAGCCCTGCCTGTGGTGAAATCTCGCCGAGAATCACGTCGGCCCAGCCTCAACATCGGATCACTGAACATGAACAATTCATTAATTGACGTAAGGAAGAACCCTGTCTGAATTATAGTAAATGTTACTTTTGCGACCAATCACCTAGAATTTGTTCTGTGGTTTCAGAAATCTTTTTATCCACTTTTAGTCTTTGTATTGCTATTTTTATTCTTGTATATAAAGTTTTTTATTAAAACAGAAATCCACTGATTTTTACATGAAGCACTTTCATTAAGGTAAAGTTTAAGTTTCCATTTCATTTGTATGTTTCTTAGCAGCAAGTCAATAAGATGCAGATTCATTCCATTATGACTATTTGAGGTTCTCTTTTTTTCCTCATAAGCAGGCATCTGACCTTTTTAAAATATTTTATATTAAACTGTTTGTCTTCCACTCTCATCTGGCTTGTCTTTTCAGTGGCAACAAAGTCCAGGTAATGTAATGCACAGAGAAAATTAATTAATAATTATTAAATTGAATCAGCAACCAACTTAAAAGATAGCGT
This sequence comes from Pseudorhombus dupliciocellatus, assembly GCA_016785235.1. Taxonomy (NCBI): domain Eukaryota; kingdom Metazoa; phylum Chordata; class Actinopteri; order Pleuronectiformes; family Paralichthyidae; genus Pseudorhombus; species Pseudorhombus dupliciocellatus. Next base: position 8,614,848 of record JAFBJW010009053.1, on the reverse strand, counting down.
AAATAAATTAATATAATCTAGTGATATAATCAGATATGCCCACTGGTAAAATGAGAGGCTACACACACGAGAATATAATGCACCAGGATGCCCATCCATTAACATATTAATGGCTATTTCTCAATGTCGCTATAGATGCCCAAGGATGTCTTACACAACATCAAAAGTGAACATAAGCAAAATCAGATGAGGAGACACTTCAGAAGTAACAGTCAAACAGTTACTTCTGAAGTGTCTCCTCATCTGTCAATCCAGTGTCAGCTGTTTGTTCCCTTGGAAAAAGACACATTTTGTTTTCATACAAGTACAAACACAAAAAGAATCTTCATCTCCATAATGATGGAACTCAAGGGACAGTGAGGTAGTTTTGCCATGTGAACACTAGAGGGAGATAAACCCCCAGTTTCTCTCATTAGCTGAATCTGATTTCCATTTAAAGCAAGCCAGACTTTTAAAAAAATATACATAATTATACAAAGTAAAATACTGTTTTAAATATTTTAAATATATATTATTCTGATTAAAAAAAACAGCCTGGAACCCTCTGAGAGACATGATCCAACTTGACTGTCAGGGAAGAGCTGGAACTGTCCTACAAAGCAATCAATCCTGAGAGATTCTGTATCATTAGTTGAACAAGAGCTGAGTGCTTGGTGTTGTCCAGAACATTGCACAACCTGTGGAATCTGAGGTAAAGCTGGGTATAGATCCAAGCTGCATGGTCCTGCTAAGAGCAGCTGAATAATTGCCTCTTCATTTTAACGATATAGACTCCTGGTGAGGACACGTTTGTATTGAGTGTACATTTAAAGAGAACTGAAATTCATTACTGAGGCTCAGTGAAGCAGATATAAACCTAGAGGGTTTACTCTGGGTATTATCAATTGTGCAGTGTATAAACTTCACCAAAGAAGCTGTTCTCTTGTGGCTCTTTTTAACAACTGTGAGTTTATGATCAATAGTGGTGCTGCTGAGCAGAGTCTTAACGAGAGAACTTCCATTCTGTCTGTCCTGCTTCCTGCCGGCACAGACATGTGATCACATACATCTCTGGCAGTGAGCTCCAAATATTAACAGCTGGACTCTGTAATGTGCAATTAGATGTGGGCAGTGCAGGGATTAAATAGAACAGAGCAGGTTGTCTTTGCTGATGTGTGGGGAATCAAAGGCCCTATTTATGTCTACACCCCAGTTATAAACCCACTAATGAGGCCCTGTGTTGTAGCCTCCTCTGAAAAATCATTTTAGCTTCAGAGGTTTGGTTGAAGACCCAAATGACTAGCTGTATATAGATGTTTCCAGGCATGCACTGAACTCCGGATCATCAAATTGTCCAGAGGGGCTGCATGTGAGAAGGTACATTTCCCAAGTCAGTGGCAGTGGACAGATGGAGATGGAAATGATCCTGCTAATGGAGAACGGATGATTTGGTTCCCTAAATATGTCGTTGCGCTACCACTGAGGGGCACTACAGTGGGAAATACTCACCCACGCTGGTTTTAAACATTGGGTTAACAGATTAAAAACACATCCATTACCACTTTGTTAAGAAGTGAAAGGGGGGGGGGGCAGACATCTATCCTGACTCACCTCATCTATATTTGTACTGAAAAGAACACAGGCGCCTGATGTTCTTCCTCACACAAACCGTTTCAAATCTTCTCATCTAATATATTTAATAGTTGATCAACTAAATTACAGTGTGCTTATTTTTCATATTTTAACATTTTTAGATGAGAAATTCCAAATAAGTGAATTCAAGTAATTATTATTTAAGTTTTTTTTTTTTTTTTTTTTTTTTTTTTTAAGATTTTCACTTGAAACAAACGAACATTCAACAGCCTCTCTGGTCACTTGATTTGAGTTCATCAGTGAAAAGGAGAACACGGTCACGGGGAGGCTGGCGCTGATTGGTTGGCAGCAGCCTGCCGTCGACGTGACGTGACCGCAGCCGTGAGGAGGAGGCAGAGAGAAAACCGTCAGAGAGGAGGTGAGAGGAGAGGAGACCACCGGAGGCTCCGCCGGGGACACAGCGGAGAAGACAGACATACAGAGGGAAGACTCCTCTGTCCGCCGGAGCCCCGCGTGTCTCTGAGGCGGGACGAGGGTTCCGAACCTCCCGATCACGCACGGATACAAACGCGTAAATGACCGCGGAGCTCTCCTCCTCCTCCTCCTCCTCCTCCCCTCCTTAATCCTCCTCCACAGCCGCGAGGACACGCAGCCTCGGGGCAGATGCGGTGGGATTTATCGATCCGATCCACGCGCACCTGCACATCTGGAGGCTGGAGGACGCTGCTCCGACCCGCTCTGCTCCACATGTGGATGTGTGTTTTTTTTTTTTCTCCGCGCACGCAGGATTCAGCTGATGGAGGAAAGTGAGTGCACTGATCTCCACTACTTCTCACTGATGTCACACACGCACGTTGGTGCAGCGGGATGTTATTGACCTGCTCTATTTATGGAATTCATGTTCCAAGTTCCAAAGCCACCACTGACAGATAAAGTGTCTTATTCTCGTCGACTCTAGCAATTCAACTCTTATTTTTACCACAGAGTAAATGTTTAGTTGAACCATGTGACAAAGACTTTCCCTGCAGGCCTGTTCTGTTTCACCCTCCAGCATCCTGAGATGATGAGGGCGACTTTTGTGCCCATGTTGTTTTTGAATATTTAGTATACACACACACACACACACACAGCCTCTGAGCCTCCAGCCCGCCGTGATGGTGCTGCTCGTATTTGTTTGTCTGCACATATACAAAGAAGTGACTCATATTTCAGCGCATCTGTTTCCCAATCAAAATCACTGACGTCACGCGCACTGCCCAATAGAGTGGTGAGTTCATCGTGAAGTTACTTTGAGACATAAACTGGCACAAACAAATAAATCGCGGTTTTACAAGTGAAACATTTATAGAAAAATTAAATGTAAAGGTTGACCGAACCAATTAAGTTTATTGCTGAGTGCTAAAGTGTTAAAGACTAAATTACAACACTGCATTACGATTTAGGCCTCATGACCAATAAGTTGTATGATGAAAACTCATAGAATGAAGAGCAGGGTTCACTCGTGAAGCAGAGGTCAGGGATGTTGGGTCTGTTTGGAAAGTGTGGGAGCAGGGTTCAAACTAAAAACAGCTACAGGTTCTTCAGACCACAAAGTAAAAATGAATAAGTCACACCCTCAGTGGTTAAGTGCAACAATAACTTTTTTGAGTTGGTGAATTTTTTTAGTTTGATTATTAACCATATTTGGATTCATTAAAATGGGGATGAAGCCTTATAGGGCAGAAGGTGGTTCCAACATTTTAACTTTCCTAAACAAAATGGTAATAATCATATATAAAAATGAAGAACTGGTTCTTTTTGATTGAACATTTATAGGGTAATTATGTCACTTTTTGAAAGTCCCATGTACCAGTTGTTAACTGAAGGCCGACTCTAAAGGCCTGATGCATTAACACCATCATTACTGTCTCTGTTCCCAGCAGGAAGCCTCAGCCGCCACCTTGTGCTGCTGAATCTACCAGCGGAGCCTGTTCCTGTCTTTGGTTATCTAGCTGTATGAGTGTTAACCGTCCTTCATAAAGCTAGATAACCGAAAGTAGGAATGACCTCCACGCCCTCTGCGTACTAACGAAGACAAGTAGAGAGGACAAACAGATGGCAACGCACAAGACCATGGAGTGTGTCCAGGTACGTCTACACATGTCAGACAGTGGTATTCAGCTGTTTGCATCATATATCAGAGATGAAGGTTTTATCACCATTACAGATGAACCATTACTTTACTAAATGATTCGTACAGTCAGGGAGAAATTTCAAACTTTTCTCACTTCAAGTTTCGCATGTGTGAGGCTCTTTGATGGATGAGTTGGACAAAATAAAGAAGTTATGTTAAAGGCTGTAGCAATACATAATATATATATTTTTTAAACTTTTTTCAACTGACATTTGACAAAATGAAAATAATTATTAGTTGCAGCCTTTAGACATGAAGGAAACAGAGCAATACTACAATTATTTCTGATTATTTTTATTAGTAGTCACTAGTAGCCACTTTCTCTTTATTCAAAAAATTAAATATACCACTAATGATCTTTCTGACGAGAGTTGATAAAAAGAAGCTCAATATAGAAATTGTAATAATGATCTTCTTTATACGTTATTTAAAAGAATGCAGCCAATTTTCTCTCAAATCTCCACTTGAATATTTTCTTCTTGTGTTTTCTTTTGAAAAAATATCTGATGTAGGTGTTCTTTGCTGTTAATTTCCCTTCATTATAAACAAACCAAAACTATTAAATAACCTAACTGTGGCTCAGTGTTGCTGGTGAAAATAAAAAATAAATATCACTTGATTTATTGAATAATTGAGTCTTGCACTTATTCAAATTATTGCATCTCAACAGTTGCTCTTCTTTTTTGCTATTTTAATATAGAATGCTGAAAACTGTATGGAGTGATATGTATAAATAAATTCAAGTGCTGATTCACCAAAAAAAAAAAAAAAAAAAAAAAAAAATCCACATATGCATTTATTTATTTTTTTGCAGATTTTAAATGGAATCTCAGACACTATAGTCGATGGTGTTACTGTTACAGTGCAAACTCCACCTCCCCCTGTGTCAGAGATGTCAGTGCAGAGGCCTCCGGCCGTGTCTGAGTCTGCAGGTTGCAGCTCAGCCACATGAACATCAGCCATCTTGACGGAGCCTCCCTGTAGCCTCTAAAATGGTTGTGTTGGCGCAGAGCATGTGGCGCGTTAATTGGCGCATCGTTGTGTGTCTACCAGGCGCTAATCAGCGCTGTATGTGTTAGGCCTCGTGCCTTTAGTGTCGTCACTCGCCTGTGTGACTGAGCTGCAGCTGTAATTAGTGAGGTCACGTCTCTGAGGCCTGTGGAAGGTGACGCATTCATAGTGTGAACGTGTAGCTCACAGCAGTGACGGACAGTGTCAGGACAGTTTCTATAAGATTATTATAGCATCACTGGTCAATGTACATTTAGTGCAGCAATAACACTGGTGGACTGCTCTGATACACTATTACCTCAAACACAAAAAAGTAACTGTAACCCTGCCGGATTAACAGATCAAATAATTTAGTCATTTTAATTGAAAAGATGTATGTCTGTGTGTGTGTGTGTGTGTGTGTGTGTTGTGTTGTGTTATTTTGAAACAAATCTTAACTAGTCCAAAATATTACTTACAGAAAGGATAGATCTTAAACACTTCTACAACTACTAAACCTTGTAATGATAATAAAAAGAATAATATAATAATCATAATATAATTTAAAGTATAAGTTATATTGGAATGATAACGAATAATATGAAATAATATGAAATTATTCTAAGATGTATCTGATTCACACAACCACGGGCTTAAACAACAGGGCTTTTATTCTGTGGAGCTGCTCTGGTAAAAAAAAAAAACAAACAAAACAAAACAAAAAAAAAAAAAAAAAAAACAGAAATCATCAGTCCCTGTTCATTTATTCATGAATTAATCTTTATAATTCAATTCGATATTTTGGGATCAATAACGGGTACATTTTCCTTTGTGCTTCAAAAAGCATTAATTGTCCATCTGAGAAACAGAGGACCAGGAAAGAAGCCTGCATTTTTTTTCCAACCTCGATAACTCGTAATGTTGTTGGATGTTAAAAAAAAAAAAAAGGAAATATACTGAAGCCTTCACCTCCTCCCCAAACCCCTGTCAGTGTCCGTCTGTATCAGTGCATCACCTTTTACAAACTGAGCACCCGAACTTCCTCCCTCTTGTATCCAGATGTTTGAGGAGCTGGTGGTTCTCCTCATGTCCAGATGTTGCGTAGAGCTGCATTAGATCTGTGCTGACGAGCAGAAAGGCCGAACTTACCGTTCGGTTAAAAACTGAGCATCAAAATTGACTCTGCGTTAATTGACATTGATCCTGACGCAGAGATAATCGGCTTCCGGCGTGCATGCGCCTCTTTATTTTCCGCAGTGTTGAGAATCATCCCAACACAGAGGAGAATTGCGCCGCAGACATTAAGGCTTCTTGCAAAAACAAAAAAGTCTGTGTTCTCCGACAGTAGCGCTCTCTGTTGGTTTGTGGTTTCCACATCATCTCTGCATGCGGTAAAAAAAAAAAAAAATCAAACCCCGGCCTGAGCAAAAACAAAGAGCCTGACGAAGACGCACAATAAAGGAAACAATTCAACAACAACTCCAGCCGTAATGAGAAGGACTCAGACGAGCTGTGCATATTAACAGAATTGCATAGAAACGACTGGAGCAGATATTTAAAGGCGCAGCAGCATCAATCTGAGAACAACAAAAACAAACCCACATCACTGTTAAGAGTAGTAGTAGTAATAATAACAATAATAATAATGTAGAAGGAGGAATTCAGCTTTGAATGAATGAAGTATAGGCCTTTGGTACAGTTTTTTTTAAAACCTAGAACAATCTATAGGAACATAAAGTACATGCGTCTTCATGCTGTCAGCTCTTCATTTTGATCGTCCTGTTCAGAGCTTGTATTCAGGTTGTAGACGCAATCATTTTAAGAAGTTAAATAAATGCTGTTTTTTATCATGCCAGAAGGCAGCAGCCCAGTACATTAGACGGCACCATAGACTATATAGCGAAGCAGCACTGTGGCCTCACAAAATAAAAGGGGAACTGTTCCTTTATTAGAATGAATGCAGGCTGGAATTACACAAGCTGCTGGGGGGAGGGAGCATGTGTGAAGTTGGCTGATCATAGGAGCTCATCCAGCTAAATACTCAATAGCAGCCAGGCACAGCTGAGAATCTCCCTTGTCATCTATTTTTAAGAGTTCCTCTTAGTCTCTGATGCAACTGGTCTTCTCTGTCACCCAGGGTGGTGAATGATGACGTTGATGAAATTATATGATGTAACATTGTATATGGTTTGTGCCTGAAAACAACTGAACATCTCATGTCCCTGGTAGTTCCACTGAATATTTGCTTGTTTGAGAAATATCACCTGACCTTCTCATTCACTGTGACTTCTTGGTCATGCATAGTAATAAACAACAATCCCATTTATGGCCCATATTCACAAATCACAAGTCTCCTCACTCGGCACAAGGCGTGATGTCGAATGTTCTCAGGGTGGGGAAAAAACTCTTTAAACAAAACTTTCAACAGGAGAAACAAATGTTGAATCCTTTAGAAAGAGGCACCAGAGTCTCCCAGGACAGATGCAGGTGTAATTATAATAACATGCCTATTTTAAATCCCTGCCAATTTCATCCAAATACATCCAATTCACAAGACATAACCTCACCATGCACCTGTACGGATGTAAAGCACAAGTGACGTTTATCCCCCCCCGACGCACAGGCACAGTGAAGCCCAGTGTGGTCCGGGACACACTGTCCCCTGCAGCTGCACAAGACCTGTTGGTAAACAGCAGCCAGAGTCTACATTATCATTCTGAGCCTGGCTTTGCCTCCACAATGGCCGTTTTGTGAAAGCAGCACTTGACAAAGGTCCTCCACCTCTTTTTCTCCCTAAACTGCACATGTGAGAGGCTGCTGCACTGAATCCTGAGCATGCAGTGAGGTGGGGACCACGCTCCAGACCAGACAGGGACAGATGAGTGCATTAGCACTGCAGCCATGAGAGTGTCTCCTGGAAAAGTTTGGCCCTTTGTCCTCCTGCCTCTTTATGTCTCTCTCTCTCTCTCTCTCAGCAAGTGTGTGTGTGTGTGTGTGTTCATGAATGAAAACATTTGTAGACTGCTCACTTCAGAGCTTTAGTTTAAGTCCCCCAAGTTCTGTTGTGGTGGTCTAAATATAAAACTACGATTGGATGAGAACACTGAAAGCTGAATCAAATGCAAACACTGTTAATCATTGGAAATGTGAATTTCCCGCATTGTTCATTCAAATATCTGAATACCTGAAACTGAAGAGATGTGTTCTTGCGTTCCATGATTTGTGTGTCAGAGAGGATTATTAATTATAACACCACACAGATCAGATGGTTCAGCTCAGTCTGTCTGGTGTGTGCTTGTTTGCGAGGGACAGGTCTCACTGCTCTCAAGCCCCCCTCCCCTGCCCTCAACCCCCCCCCCCCCCCCAAAAAAAAAGATACTGCAGCTGCAATCCTGTCTTAATCTGGGGGGATAAACGTGATTATCCTGCTATGGCTTGTTCTTGGCTTTGTAGCAGCAACAGGGGACCTTTCACAGCTCCTTTTTTCCCATGGTCGAGTGGGTTTGAGCAACCAAGACCCCCCGATGTGGACGAGTCGCCATTCATCAGCTGTGGGCTGCAGCAAACAGGCACGTCACGCAGATCCTCTGCAGCAAGACACACAGAGATCACCTCTGCACATGGCAAATATGACATCTGTATAATTCAGCTGCAGCGCGTCACAGTCTGTGTCTCAGGTGACCCCACTGGAACTCAGCTGTTCTCTGGAGATACTGGGTGACCTCATCATAGACACTGTTTGCACTGTACAGAACAAAAGGAGTGTTAGAGAAACTATTATTATTAATATTCCCAATGTTATTATCCAGATCTTTTTTGTTTTCTTTATTTTTCCAATTCAACAGAATGTTCTGTGACCATGGATTATAAATAATTGTTTATTCATTATTTGGGCAAAAAACAACAACAATTCAAGTCAAGTCCCATGTTCGTGTCCCATCTTCTCCTCTGAGATTCAAACAGCAGATTTTTAACACAGACAATATGCAAAACAATTTCAGAACAGAGCAGACTCTCTCTCAGGGAATGATTTCCATTCTCCCCCGCCAGTCCTTCAGACAAGTCAGTCAAGTTCAAGTTCACAGGGGCAGAAACGTCTCGACTCCTCATTCACTTCTGTCATCCCCCATCCCTCCCACGACTGCAACCCCCCCTCCCATGTTCTTTGGTGACTGCATGGCGTTACTCTGACAGAGGGTTGTTGTTATGGCAGCAGTCTGGACAGCCCGGCAATGTGCCGCTGAAAGGCACGACCTGTCAGAGAGACAGAGAGAGACAGACAGAGAGAGACAGACAGAGAGAGAGGGCGAGAGAGAGAGAGAGGTTCCCCCCAACAGCTGGGCACAGACACCCCCAATCTCCTTCAAGCCTTTCACCTCCCAGACCCTGGGAACCCCAACAATTTCACATTCATCATCCCAACACACACACAAACACACACACACACACACACACACACACACTCCAAAATACACTCCAAAATGTCCATACGATCTATGCTGTAAATGGTCCTCACAAATATATTACCAATAAACCAATAAAAAATAGAGGTACACACCCATAATTTCCTGGACTCTATATTTTGGTCAAATTAAAAACAGGGAGCTTTGATCTCTAAATCTATCTGAGGGCACAACTGAGCCATCACACCATGTCTGTGTGCAAGATACATATTCATAAAAGATTCATAAAATAATAATCTTAAACCAGACATGTGTGCTAGGGACATTTTTGAGCAAGTTTCTGTTGTTTGTGTGTGTGTGTGTGTGTGTGTGTGTTGTTGTTGTTGTTGTTGGGGAAGAAAGAGAAGAGAGAGATTTTGTTGAGGTCCCATTCAACTCTGAGCATGAAAGCCGAATCATTTGCATAAACTACATGCTGTCTAAGAGGCAGGGGGTGGGGGTTGGGGGGGCGGGGGGGCGGGGGCAGACACACTGAGAAAAGATATGAGAGAACATGAGCAAAAAAGAAAGCGGGATTGTGCATTGTGAAGCTGCAGGAAGAAAGGGAAGACGTGAATAAGACAGAGGGTGAAAATTGGCAAAGAATGGCTCTTACCATGTCTCCTAGTGGGATTAAATTGTCCAGGAACCTTTTTATGTGTCATTTCATAAGTCTGACAGTACCTTGGCTGCAGGGCTGAACTCACACGGCGCGCCCACCTGAGCGTCATCTAGCCAGATGCTGAGATGATGCAACCATTCGCAGAGTGGTGTAAATGTTCCGAGTGGTCCTCCTGACATGATTTCATATGACAGCATCTGCACACAAAGCACGGCCTGTGTGGAAGGTTCAATTACCGAGCTGCTGTTCACTGATCTTATGTTTGTTTCTTCTCTTTTAGAAAAGAAGCGCGGTGATGCCGGTGGCACCCTTGCTGTGCAACGATGTGCTGCGTCTTTGCCGGTGTGCTCATCGCATGGATTCTCTGCTGATTTGTTTCTGTGCAACTGGACAACGGCAGGCACATGTTGTCTGTCTCCTCCAGACGCGTCACTCGCAAGGAGGTGTTTGAAAATCATCAGTGACACTTGAGTTGAAGATATTCATTTCATTTGTAATTTTTTTTGGGGGGAATCCTGCTGGAAAAATAATTTGGAATAATTTTGATAGAAATGTGATAAAATAAAATCAATAATAAAAAAAACACAAATTGTTGTCTGTGGTTTCCAGGTGAGCAGGTACTTTAGGGGAATTGTATATAAAGACGAATGTGCTTTAACTCTTAATTGGTATCCACACTGCAGATTTTAAACGATCTCAGTGAGAGGAATTAAATTATTTGGTGGTGTTATATGCAATAAAAAATATTGAAGAAACACTGTCGAAATAAAGAGTCTGACTCTGACAGCACCCTGGACAGCGGCAGTGTGTTAGTAACTGGCGGTAATTTAAATTTCCCATATTCAGGCATGCATGGATTTTTCACGTTACAAAAATGACAGGTAAAAATGTGAGCCTATATTTCCTTTTTGTTTGGATCAGTCCTCACTTTGTTAGATTATTGCCCCTCAAAAACAGCAATAAGCAATAAGCAATAAGCAAAGCAATAACAGGTGAGGCCTTGGCTTAAAACACGACAGGATCCTTCCACACTGTGTTTCTGCATTGAATAAAATCAGAGACAAAGCTGAGTTTATCTTGTCACACTAACGTGTTCAATATGCTGATGTCCTCACCTGCTCCGAGTCTGAATCCAGTTGTTGGTCTTCAAGTTTTACTAAGACACAAAACATTCAGACAGAGACAGAGATTTTAGTTATTTGTCTCACGTCACTTAATAATCAGAGTTCCTCTCTAAAGAGGGGATTAAGTTATAAACTTCAGTGAACTTTACAGACCTGCAAACACATTGTTTAAAGGCCGGAGGGTGTCGTGACCTTTCACCCCACAGAGACACAAACTGACCCGGCACAAGCCGACAGACACGTGTGTTTTCCCCTGAAGCGTCTGCGACCTCTCAGACACGATGACCTGCCGATCATCAGAGCCTGTTTAGAGGAATCAAAGGTCATGGGTACTTTTCTAATCTCTTTAATCATTAAGCACATAATCATCATTAGAATCACTTTGAATACTGAAATCATGAGGCAACATGTTTGAAATTCATTTGGTGAAGCACCAAATGACGTTAAATCACCTCAAAGATGAGGCCTTATGTGATGGGTTGTGTTTTACGGTAATGACACGGTTAATGTTTCCATGCATCCTGCACCCCAGTGTTTATTTTTCTCGTCACCTACACACTGAACTACAGAGTGCAGAGTGGAAGCTGCTGAGCAGCAGATCACTGCCTGTGGTTTACAGGTGACAACACATGGACGATATGCGCATTCTGCCTGGAATTTCTTCGACTCATTGCCTTGGAAAATCATGTCTAACAATTCCTGTACGTCAGACACACACACTCAGTCAATGAAACATTGCTAATACTTAATTTGAAGTGGGCCGTTTAAAGAGAAATAGAACAATAAGATCAGCCATCAAACAACACGTCGCTCCTGTCACCGTAACGGTGTGTGATGCATGTGGAAATGTGTCGGACAGGGGAGAGGAGGAGGAGGAGGAGGAGGAGGAGGAGCTGCTGGCTGCAGGTGCTCTCTCTCACGGAACTCAGTGTGCATTCATTCATTCATTAAATCCACTCAGATTTTCTACTTGTCATCAGATGGAGATAAATGATTTCTTTTGTGTTCAGAGTCACATTCATTTCCAGACACTTGTGCTGTTATTATACATAAATAAACTTATCTTGCAGCACCTCACATGTTTCACTGCTGCACTCTGGGTAATATTATTCCATGGGACGGGGCTGAATTCAACATTAATCTGATGTAATCGACAGTAACATGGTGCTGAAGTCTGGAAGCTGTATGCCGGATGCTCAGGGTGGACTCACATGTCGTTGCACTAACTTTTGAATGAGTCGTGGGCCGCTGCAGACCGGGGCTGAGCCTGTGGAGGGCTGCAGATGATTGTCTAGTCATTTATATCTTCCAACTCAGTGAGCTTTAGGTCTTGTACTCTGAGTTTGCATAAGAATAGAATCAGGTCCTGTGAACTTCCCCAACCTATTGACCCAGCACCCCAGACATGAATAGCTGCGCTTTGAGGCTCCCCAGCCTCTCAAACAAGCTTTAACCATGCCTTAAGTCCCAATCATGGTAATTTAATATATCTTAAGCCTGGCTGTTTTGCTGGAGGCCCTCTACAGTTTATTTTAGGCATTCTCTGCTTCTCACCTCATCAGCGCTTCTCCTAATTTGACGAATTTAAGGAGCTGCCGTGGCACTACCAGTTCCCTTTCAACAGCTAAATAAGCCTCGATCCCATATAATTAGAAAAAGCTTTTTTCTCTCTCTCTTTTATTATTCAGTCTGTTGATTTAGAATAAAGAGGACAAATCTCACCAGTGGTGGACAGACTGAGGCTGTCTCAGTGCACCAGTGCAACAAAAGTCTGCGCCTTACGTCCAGTAACCTTATTTATTTCCAGCGATATCGCTTTATACGTGTGGCCTGTGTAGACTGGCTGTGGAGGATTAAGCTGCCGCTGATGAGTTCACAGGAGGAAAGAAGCCCCTCGAAGGAGGAAAAAGTCCCTTTAGAAGTCAATACACTGCACTTCCATTACATACGCTAAAATGTATTTTGTGTGCCAAGAAAAGAAAAAAACCTATGAGGTACTTTCACTTTGATCTCTGCCAGCTTTCCATTAACGTGTCAAGCATGAACAGTATGAGGACAGTTTAAAGTGAACACAGGTAAAGTCGACGGAAAGTAGCGCAAGCCTGTTCTTTATGAGTGAAAACCAGGATCCAGTGTTAAAACACAATGTAAGATGGTGCAGAGTAAAGCTCATGCTGCCTCAAATTCAGTGGAGCTGCACGAAAATGTTCACACTGCGAAATGTTTAAAAAAAAGAAAGTAAAAAAAGATCTGGAGACCACACCTACATTTAACATGTTCTAAAAACCTCTTACAAATATTCCAACTGTATTGAATGTAAATACCAATGGGCAGGTTTTTATGGCCAGTCAACATAAAATGTCAGCCAACATCATGGCCATTGCTGTGTAAGGTCTGCTGGCATGTTGATTGACCTGTGCTGCTGCCGCTGTGGCGCCACCTGCTGGAGAAACAGCAAAAATGTTTTCCAGTCTAACATACTAACATGTACTTTTTCAAACAAACACAAAAATGTCAAACTTATGTTTGTCTTTCCTTTAGCTATCGTGTCCAACAGACTAAAGTCAGTTTGCAACAGCTCTGCTGAACTAAGAGAACGTTTCCATTCTCCCCCAGCAACACAACAACTGTGATAACGCCACACACAACTCAAACAGTGTTTCATCAAATCCTCTTCTGTCCATCTGCAAGTAAAAACACATTCAGTGTTCTACATACTAAAAATATTGTGAAGTTGTATGACGTAATTGCATCAAGTGACGTATCTCCCAAAAAAGAAAAGCCCACATTCAGAAACCACTGTTGGTCCCACAGAGCTTTAACAAGGTGTGACAGGCTCTTAACCCACAACCAGAGAAAGGAAGAACTGCAACAACGTCTGGAGCTCAATAATAAAACAACATATTTTTGATAATGTATTTGAGATGATGCATCTGAGGGAATTAAGCATGCAACAACAATACCATGTGCATTACGAATCCAAGAAAAATACTTTCAGCCGTCCATCTCACATCTTCAGTATAGTGCGTTGTTTCAGTACTGGTAATGGATGGGGCACATACGGACATTTTCTCAAACACAGACACGGGACTGGAGGCGAAACAAGGGCCTCATCAAAGTTTGGGACACAGAAAAAAAGACTCCGTCTCTACAGATCCACAAACTCCCCGAGAGAAGAGATTTGTACAAGACAACAAAGCCCACGTTTGTTTCTCTCCCCTCCACGACCCAATCAAAGCCTCTAATGAACACGGTTTCTCCCCAGAGAGTGGACATCAAATAGTAGCAATTATCTGTGCAAACTCTGATGAGGTGGAATCTCGTGCATTCATGGCTTCACATTCAACAACAATCTCATTCAGTGCACAGCCACAGCCCAGTGAGGCCCACTCTGCAAAAATACTAATGATCTCTAATGAAGGTCCTTGCTATGATTCATACTGTCCACGATCACATGACGCAGAGTGCACAGTTCACACACACACACACACACACACACACACACACACACACACACACACGGATTTAGTGAAAACTCTCTAGTTTCATCTAATTTTGGTGTTAAATCTTTCTTAAATGATTCAACTACAGGAAACAAAAGATGTACACAGTGAGCACAGTGGCGACGTCCAGCAGGATGCTCAGTTGCAGCCTAACAATTCTGGTTCTTTAACACATGAAATGCAGAATTGTCCTATTCTCTGCTCTCCCATATTAACAGCCAGGCCACGTCTCGGCTGTGTTTCAGCCAAACCAGAGGATAAAAAGCAACTGGGAGGTGATCTCTTCACTCTGAGGGGATTCATGCATGGACTGGTGGATGGACTGCAATATCAATTTACAGAGATAACCCTGGATACGTTATTGATGATCCTCTGACTTCTCGTCTTGAGCCAACAACACGTAAACATCTTTGAAATTTCGATTGTGTTTATTTTCACATCTTATTTATTTGATTTTGTTTTCCTTAAAGCCAACAGCTATAAAAGATTACACTGAAAAAGGGAACTAATTATAAAATCATACACCAAATAAAGCTTTAAAAGTGGCAAGAGGCGACAACATTTTCCAATATAAAAAATGCTTTTTTTTACGGTTGATAAATTCAAGGTAATTCAAAGGTTGGATCTAATGGTTTAAACTTTCGACTGAGCCTATATACTGAGGTATAATATGCCTGCTATAATGACAATTAACGTGTTATTGATGGGAAAATAAAGATGCACACTTAGCACAAACACACACACATAGGATCCCTCTGGCAGGGAGAGGAGAGGAGTGGAAGGAGAGCACACAATCACAAGGCCACAGTGTCCCTGCAGCCGGGGCAGAGCAATGTGCGCACATCAGGTTTTGTGAGGCCCTGACGAGATGTGACAGCCCAGCTCTCACTAAAAGATCCCTGAATTTAGTCCATTTTTATGCCTTTTCCATTTACAATGCTTCAGTGGAGATTTCTTTATTTCAGAATGGACAATGGTCTCTTTCTTTCTCATTCCCTACATCTCCCTCTCTCTCTCTCACACACACACACACACACACACACACACACACACAAAGCCTCGCTGGCAGACACACGCACACTTGCTTGCTGTCATGCTCATTTTGATGGTAATTAATGACATCACCGCTGCGTGCGGGTGCATGGTGGTGTGTGGTGTGGTGCGTGTGTGTGTGTATGGGGGTGGGGGGGGGGGGGGGTTGCGTTTGTTTGGGGGGGGGGGGGGGGGGGGGGGGGGGGGTTGCGTTTGTTTGTTGAGCAAACCGTGGGAACAGGGAGCTCTCCAGGGTGGCGAGTCAGGGCCTCCGACAATACATATGCTGTTGCTTTTCACCCAAACACCCTCCCTTCCCAGGAGAATCATTCATCTCCCCTCCTCTCCTGTCCCCCTCTTTCCCTCCTTTTTCCTCGGCGACCTTCCCTCCTTTCATTGTATTCGTGGCTACATGGAGTGTGGGGTTGCTGCCCCCTCTCTGTCAGTGTGTCTCATCGGCATCAGCTCGGATGGAGCCGGGCGTCTCTGTGAAAATATGTCAGCGGGGAGAATTATGAGACAAGCACAGTCACTGTGCAACGCTTTTTATTCACTGCTGCTATGGTGTGAATTTTACTTGTCTCTGTTTGCACGTTCCTAACTCATTTATTCATTCAGTTTCTTTCTATTTTGGATGCCTGATGTCGTTACACTGCCTTTGTTGTGTTCATACAGAATCGTCTCATATTTACCCTTTCATACTTTATATTAATGTCATGTCGACCCCACGATGTTTTGAAGACGAAAACAATTCTGCCGTGTTACGCTCCACAGATTTAGGATGAACTTTTAGAGCACCTATGGTCTGCCCCAACTTCATACACCACTAAACAGAGACTTAAAGAAACGTAGCACACTTTGTTATACAAAGACTTGTGTGTGTTGTATGTCAATGCACACTGAGCGGCCACTGCGTCTGAAACGGGCTCTATATCTGCAGCTTCTGTTGACACTTTCATAGTTGACTTATTTTGGCAGAGAAGATATTTAGCTTTGGTCTGTTTAACTCTGTAGTCACCCTGTGGTCCTCTAGCCGTTTGTATAGACAAACGCAGGAAAATCCAAATAATGTCTATATAAAAGTGTTTATATACAATGGTGCGGTCAAACAAATGGATAGTGTCGTAGAGGGAGGTGAGGGAGGTGAGTTTGTGTCAAAGAAACTGAAGTGAATATAAGAACACAGCCTGATCTATTCTTCAAAAGAAACAACCAAGATGATTTACTAACTCATCTGAAGGAGCAGATCTCAAATTCCATGAGACACACTGGCCAAGAAACCCAAGAAAAAAAAAAAAACATGCACACACACACCGATCTGAGACCAAGTGGCAAAAGAAGTCAACTCTGAGAGCGTGCTCCCTTTATTCTGGAGCCCTGGCTGATGGGGAGTGGGGGGGGAGCTGCACAGGTGACAGCCATCACCATCATCTTCATCAACACTTGGGAGAGAGACAGAGCACCACTATACATTTTGAATGCATTGTATGTGCTATAGAACAATCCTCTTGAACACCTTTTTTTTCCTGTAGCACATATAAAGAGCCATAAGAGAATAATAATTAGAACAGGAAGCATCATGCCTGAGTTTGGAAAATTATTTTAAAAAACACCTTTAAACTTTTAAATCAAAAAACAGAAGAATGTGTTGCACAGGCACTGTCAGCTGGATCAGATGTTGATCTCGGACTTTTAGTTGCGTGAGGGAAGCGGAGGGAAACCATCTACATCCAACCATACAACAACACAAATCAAGTAACTCAAACGTCAACAATGAGCCCGACAGTCTCTCCTCCACTGTCCTCTTGATGTTAATATCATGTTAATTCCAGAAGGATTATTATCAGCGCACACATGTATATTGGAAAGGTTCAGCATTTAGATCAATCAATAATCACAATGGCAATGACATTCTCCCTCTAGTGCTCTAATTAGCAGCAGGTGGGGCACTACATTAACCAACCATTCAGTTCCTCTCCCTCTCACATGTCTTAAAGCAGCTCTGGTTAAACTGGGGCCTTTGTGGCTGAATCAAAGCTCTCCTCTGCTATGAATAGTGATTTCTTCTCCTCCTCAGCAGTGGCCGGCTGAGAGGTCTTCTCCCCTGAAACTCCCCTTTGACCCCAACAAATGGACTCTAGTCCAATGAATAATGAAAAAGTGACTGGCCTTTAGTGATGCCTGGTGTTTGGCCAATTGATGCTTGATGAGTGATCACAATGACAGAAAGGATCCTACGGGGAGAGTGGTGCAGCTCAGGGCTCAGCGGGACGTCCAGTGATATGACATCAGCATTACAAGCCCTGGACCGTGAGGACGTCTGTGAGCTTAAATCATGGGGTTACTCCTCACCACCAGTGCGGAGCGATAACAGAAATGGTTTTATTGTTTTATCTCAGATTCTCTTGCATATCAAGAAGCATCTGCTTGAGTTTTTTATTTTTCAAACGAAAAAGAAATGAGATTGTCATGTGTTTTTTAATTTTTTTTTATCGATGAGTCTTATTAAGACCACGAGGGCCCCTCACGTCCCATCCAATGTCCTGGTGAGACCACTTGGTGAGGACAGTGAGAAAATGCAGGTTTTTGCAGGTTTTTCTCTGGGCCCAGATGGACTCTGTAGCCTGCTCCAATCAGCTCACAAAGGTGATATAATTGCCAGGGCAGGATGAGACAAGGCTGCTGCCTTTGGAGTTCTTCAGTCTCCTCTTTTTCCCATTGCACCTATTCTCTCCCACTCTATACACACTGATTATAATCCCCTCCCTCATTGTCCCATTATCCTCCAACAACTGGCCAATTTGTCCCTCCAGCTTGGCTCCCGCCTCCCCTCCTGCTGTGTTATTTAGCCCCTCTTCTGCACTTCAATGGCAGGTACTGATTGGAGAACTTCCACAATCTCTTTGCTGTTCCTCCAGAAAAATCCCTCCTCCCCTTCACAGCAACCTTTAATCTGATTACAGGCTTTCTGCAGCTTTTCAGAGGAGGCCAGTCCCAGGAGGACAATGGCAGACCAAGTGGTTTCACAAACACACTCCCCAGGGTCTTATGATTCACAAGAGGAGCTGCGTCCACATTCGTCCGGCATCAGGCCCCGGCAAGACCTGTCTACACACAGGTTTAGCATCATCAACATCTCTGTTACAGTGATAGTGTCTGCTCACCGTGGGAATAAAAAAAAAAAGCCAAGCAAAAATAAAAAAGCTTGTCCACTTATTCACACCAGCTGGTAATTACATTATCAACATCTCTGTTACAGTGATAGTGTCTGCTCACCGTGGGAATAAAAAAAAAAAAAAAAAACAAGAAAACAACCAAACAAAAAAAACTAGACTTGGGTCAAGCTCATTCGTGTGTCTGTCTTCACAGGGGAAACAATAAAGACGGACATTATCGAGCCTTTACGGTCAATGATAAATCAATGATATGAATGACATGTCTCTTACTGGACACTACATTCAACCAGTGATCCAAGTTTTCTCATCTTCAGCCAAGCAAAAATAAAAAAGCTTGTCCACTTATTCACACCAGCTGGTAATTACATTTAACAGAGATAATGGATGACTAAAAACTGACACCGACACAAACTGTGTGACAAGGCAGTAAAAGCATTTCTGACTATTTCGCTTTCATTTAAAATATATTTTCTTTTCTGTTTTTCCCCTGTTGCATAACATGCCTGCTCGCTCACACTGACGTAACTCTGACATTAGCGTTCACACTTAACACCAGAGAAAGTTTGGAGTCCAATGCATGACTGAAGGAATGTCTGGAATCACCTTATGGTAACCTTGTAACATACCGAGCTGGTATGTGTCATTTAAAAAACGAGAACAGAAATACCCAAGAGTAAAGACAATACAACTTTATACTTTACTTGAGCTTATCAGCTACTCTAAACATACAATACACAAAAATACAAGAAGCAGATAGTAAAAGACAATCACATATAGTGTCTCAGAGGCAACGTTCAACACTGCATCAAGCACTGCGAACAATCATATCACAGCTACTACTACGACTACTACTCGCAACTCATTTATGAGACAAAAAAAGTGGAAGGGTATTTGTATATACAACTTATAAAGATTTATACATATAGTTTAAAAGGAATAGGTAGTAGAGTTCAAAGACTGCTTAGTTAGCGGTAAAAGCATCTCATTTTTTTTATGCAAAATATTTTAACAGAAATATATTTTCAATATTTATAAATTGTAACAATTAAAAGGTGAGACCTCCCAGTGTTGTTGGGACTGCTAACTCATTAAGAGTATCTCTCAGTTCTTTGGTGCATTATAACTACAATAAATGTTGTCTCCATCTCCTCATCATATGGCATTGGGTCAATTAATATAAAGCTTCTTTTGAAATAAATTAAAAAGTAATTTAGAGCAATGCTGGCTCTTAAGATCTATTTTGTGCATATTATCGGTTGCTGTTTTATGCCGCTTGGTTATAACTTTAAGTTTCCGTAATAGACATGGTTCAGCTTGGCTCCCCCATTTCTTTGTGTTGTTTCACAGTTATACCAAGTTCAAGGTGACATGAGAGGGTTGGCCTCCTGTTGTGCGGCTCTAACTTTGCTCCACGGAGAAGTTGGACTCAGATCTGTGGAAAGAAATCAGGACAACGACATGATGAACGAATGAACGAGGGTGAGGGTGTATGAGGACGTGCATGTGTGAGTGAGATTACATGTCTTGGTGCTTGTGTATCATGTGGTTGTTGTACTCCAAAACAGGCGGGATGGACTCCTCATCCTCGGGGACCTGAAACCACAACATGCAGGATGAGACCATGAGGCAGAGAGGCGGGAGGGTTGTTCCTCTGTATGTGGTGAGACCACCATCTAGTGGCAGAACACACTCTCACCTCCCAGTACACCTCATCGTCAAAGCAGTTGTCATCAGCGGGATCGCCCCAGATAGGGAACCTCAGGATGATGCCTGGGAGACAGCGTGAATATATTACATGCATCTGACTTTTAGGTAACAAGAAACTATGAAGTACATTTACGATGCAATAATAACAATACTAAAAAAAGAAAAAGATTCAGTAATAAATACTGTATAGTGTATTGGTTTGGGTCGGGCAGTATCCTGAGATAAGAGTAACTGTTTAATCCTTCACAGTGTCTGTCTGCTTCCTGAGACCATTTCCTCGTTTCTTAAACTCACCGACAATTGCACCTCCAACGAGTCCAAATGCAATGGCTACACACGTGCCAGCAGCCTGGAAGCCTCCCTGCGTCCCAACGGACCGGTCCGCAAAAGCACCTTCGAAGTCAAACGTGCTGATCAACCTGGACAGAAAACCAAACCGGCAACTCTGTTAGCCAACTATCACTGAGGACAAATTGCAAAAATGTGTTTGTGAATAGTGGCAATAACAGTACTTGATCAGCCCCTTACCCCTCTGCACTGTACACAGACTCAGTGGCTGCTGCAGCTACGATGGCGCCTGTGAAGCCACCCAGCATCCCTGGCAGAGCGTGCAGGTTGTGGACGCCACATGTGTCCTGGATTTTCAGATACTTCTCTAGGAAGGGCTGCGAATGACAAAAAAAAAAAAAACGTTCGAATGTAAACGACCGATCCCACGTGAAAGTGCAGTCTCACATTCTTAGATGAATCCTCTATGATTCTAGTAGTAATTATTAATTCCAAATGTTTCTGACTGGTACAGTCCATCGCAAAAACCACAGAACAGAGCTCATAATCATACTCCAGCCAGCAACACCGCCCATCCCTGCATTGGACTGTGTTCATGTTACCTGTGATTCCACACTCCTGCTCAGCCAGTTGCTATAATTTCCGCCATGCAAACCACAAATTGTCGTCGCAACATGTTATTTCAGGTTGCCTCTTAAATTTTGTTCACGCTGGGGATGACAGATCAACAGACAGGAGGCTGAGTCTCACCGTGACAAACAGGTAGCCGAAGGTGGAGATGATGCCACAGCAGAAGCCCACGATGAGCGAACCATAGGGGGTGATCATGAACTCTGCCGCTGTCCCCATGGCTACACCTCCAGCCAGAGTGGCGTTCTGGATATGTACCTGTCAGATGGTGTCAGACATGAATAACCGGTTCTTCATCTGGCACGTGTGTTCATGTGTGCATTCTCCCTGCTCTGTTACCATGTCTAGTTTTCCTCTCTTCTGAGACATACTGGAAATGGCCACCGTGGTGAGCACGCAGGAGGCCAGGGCGAGGTAAGTGTTGATGGCGGCCCTGTGCTGTCCGTCGCCGTGGTCCGTGATGGCCGAGTTGAAACTGGGCCAGAACATCCACAGGAACAGAGTTCCTGTCAGGGGGAGGAATGTCAGTGAAACCATCCCACTGTTGGACTGTAGTCAAGTTTATAGATCTGATTCATTTGACTTTAATGCTGACATGTGAGTCTTAAAGTAACTGAAGTGTGAATCATGAGCCGATCACTCACCGATCATAGCAAATACATCCGAGTGGTAGGCGGATCCATTGAGGCCTTTGCTTTGATACAGGTTTGGTCGGTACAGCACCCAGGAAATGGCCAAACCATAGTATCCTCCGAAGGCGTGAATGACCATGGAGCCTCCAGCATCTCTGCACTGTGGACACATTCAGTTCAGTTCACATACAGTTCACACAATGCTTTGAAACAGTTTCACAAGTCAGTGAGCTTCAGTCTGATGGCCCGTGGCGAGACTCACATGAAGGAGGCTGAGGATGATGAATTCCTCCACAGCAAAGAGCGTGATGCCAAATAAGGTGACCACCATCAGCTGCACAGGGCTCACTTTTCCCAGCAGGGCACCGTAGGCGATGAGAGAGCCAGCGCAGCAGAAGTCCGCATTGATCAGACTGCGTGGGAGGAGCGCAACAACAAACGGGTGAATACTTTGCGTCTGTGTCAAAGCCTGCTAAGTCGACTGACAACAGATTCACAGGTCTGTGAAACTTGTGGAGGAAATGCTGAGCAAGCGACAAATATGGTCACCTCTCAACTCCAATGTAGATTTTTCCGGTAGTGTGGTCGAGGGAGTGGAACCAGCCTTGCATGAGAAGGGCCCACTGCAGACCGAAGGCAGCAATCAGGAAGTTGAAGCCCACGCCGCCAAAGCTGTAACGCTTCAGGAAGGTCATAAGAAAACCGAAGCCAACGAAGATCATGACGTGGACGTCCTGGAAGCCTGGAGGGACGGAGAATCAAACACAGACCGATCAATCCCTCACCTTCAACAGGTACCGAGCGGCATTCAAAAAGTCAGTTGTAATTAAAATGAAAGAATGAAATAGCTTTAGTTGACATGAATTTTTAAATGAATGTAGAATCACTTCTAGAAAATGTAGGCTTCTTATAATTTGTTTCTTATTATGTTTCTAATATGTGCCCATAGTCGCATGTTAAGGTTCTCAACTGCACTGACAGGCAATACAGTTGATGTCAGATTATCATATAAAGATATCCACATATTCCATACTTGTATATATTGTAAAGCAGGCCTCTCAAAACAGTTGACATTTAAAATTTAAAATTTGCCTTTGCCTGTTTATGTAAAATTGTACATAAATACTGAAAGGGTCAAGAGTCATGAACAGAAAGACATTGGAGGGAGTACAACATGACCGACATGGTTATGAAAAATGAGCTGTACTTACTGGGATATCTGAAGTAGAAGTCATTTTCAATGTCACTGGTAATGTTGTGGTGCTTTTTGTGCTCTGCCCAGTGGGTGTCTGACTCCTCATCGTAGCGGATGAAAACTCCAAACAGCACGATCATAGCAATCTGCCAGACGAAGCAGACGGCCGGCAGACTGACGCGAACGTTGGTGTTCTTTGTCCGGCAAAAGAAATTCCTAAAGCACTCGCAACAGTTCCCCATGTTGAAGATGCTCCGGTCACTGCTCAGCTGTGCTCCTCTTCCTCTGTGGTCACCTGCAGCAGCAGCAGCTCAGGGTGCAGGTATATATGCAGGTGTGGAGAGGTGTGCCTTCAGCAGAATGTCAGCTCCAGGGGGTTGGAACACATACTTTGGAGCAGGTTAATCAGCTCTTGTCTAAGGCTCACTTGGCCACTTGGACAAAACTGCATTACATGGAAATGACTTGTCTAATGATACGTTCATGTTCTAGCTCATATATCTGGGATAATGGTCTAAATGTTCATTCTGTGCCACTGAGGAGGTGATTATGTAATTCACTGAACTAAAAAAATAAGGAAACCGAACCTTTGGAGGAGCTTATACAGTTATAAGGCAAATGTTGTGAATTAGAGCCCACTTGTAATAATTTAAGTGTAACAATAACAATCTAAAATACCTTTTAAAGCACCAATCACGAGGCTGCTGATAAACGAAATCGAAGCGTGAGGTGCCTGAAGTACAGTAGTTCTCTGCACACACGTGTACACTTTTTAGCGTGTATGGCGAACAAAGACACGATCGTCCACGTGCATCGCTTGCCCCCTCCTCAATTAGTGTCCTCCGCCCGCCAACCCTTAGCTCTACATGTGCTGCTGTCTCGATCACTATCGGCGAGCCGAAACACGAGGGATGTCGCTATAAGGATTCATCATATGTCATACGGTGCACTCACAGTGCCTCTGGAGGACAAAGAACATTCCAGATGTAATCTGTTTTCATCAACCTCTTCAACTCATTATGTAACACAGATCCTCATCGTTGATAATATTGCAATGCAGTGCACCACTGGTCTTCAGCGGCAGGTCTGCAAGCACATGCTGATACAGAAGAGGATTAAGATTCCTGTCAAATACAGTATCAACACAATTGTATTGACGGTATAAGCTGCACAGTAATAACACCTGAACCTAATCACATCAACACACTGGACGTTCAGTTTCCCAAAATGTAGCTAATAGCAAAATCATTAAAAAAAAAAAAAAGCAAAAACATTAAAAAAAAAAAAAAAAAAAAAAAAGGAATAAAAACACAGGATCATAAGTTCGACTCACAAATAATTTTTGTTCGGGTCTAATCCTAATACGCATGCTTTTATGACTCCTTAAGTGAAAACTCCTTTTTTGCTTTTCTCATTTGTGGGAGAGAGAGGATTGTGAAACCAGTTCTTCCAATGTCAGGTGGAATGTGTCACAATGCGTGGCATCGAATATTTTGCATGTGACCCCACCGAGCACCAGCACATGTGATCAGGAAGCCTGCAGAAAAAACATATTTCCGGAGGGTCACGTTGGACACAACGCCCATCAACATGTTGATGTTCAAAGTCATTGCTACACTCACAAGTCTTAATGACAGTGAACAGCAAGAAGTTAAAATCCACGCGGCAGTATCTGCTCTGTTTTACTTTTCATGTCTCAGTCTTTTCTTTACTAGAGATGGGTCTCCACAGTTATTACATGCAACCTGGTTTGTAAGTGTTGACAGGATATTAGCTCCTGAATCCACGGTCTGTATCAGTGAGCCATCTTCATTGGTGTAAAATCAAGTTTAAATGGCTTCCATGTTTGCTGCTTAGTTGACACGCTCTAACCCTTGATAAGAAATATTTGCAGTCTCTCAGGACAGCTGGCTACAGCTCTACAGAGTTTGAGAAAGAAGAAGAAAAGAAAAAAAAGACAAAAGACTAAATGTTAGATCTTCCTATTCAGCAAGTTCGCAGAGAGAGAGGACAAAGAATGCTCTCTGGCGCCTTTCAGGAAAATTTTAATATATCAACCTTTTAAATGAACATCGCAGGAAACAGCGACACTCCAAATGAAATTCGGTGAATATGGCTTTACATATGTATATATATTTGTGGTGGACAGCGGTTGGTTAACAGTCAGACCAATCGACACATTAGTGATGCACTGTCTCTTTATACATTGTCAGCTAATAGTAGTTAAACATGTGACAGGATGACAGCATGAGGGTTTCAGATCTTATCTGCAGAAAGCATTTGAACAATGTTCCCTGTCACATGTTGTGCTTTGCTCTGCCTTGGGCCTTCACAGCCCAGGAATGATAGATAGAGATATTACGAGCCACTGTCAGTCCACATGTAAGACACAGATCGATGCACGGCAGCTATTCAAACGACAAAGCTCCTCGGTTTGCCTCCCTCTCGCTGGGGGTTACGCTGACTGAACAAGATCAGCCCGTTGAAGAGCTGCAGACCTAAAAGAAAGACCCGCAACCTCTCAGATTCTCCTCAGAAACTGTGAAAATGATCCATACCAAGCCATTTCCACATGAAAGCTTGCTGACTCTGTAAATAAATGCGTTTCAATAAGTCACCACTGTCAAAACATTTTCAATGTGTAATGAGAGACCTAAACGAGTTTGGCCTGTGTGAATGAATAGGATCATGATTTTTTTTCACCCCTAGCTCATTAAATTGTGTTGAAGTGAAATGCCAACTGATTGCTCACGTACTTTGAAGTGCTTGGATCAGCCTGAGGAGAGTGACTAACCAAATAAGCATTTCGTGAAACTAAGCAGGGACAGCATGTAACGCAGGCAGATGCCACTGAGATAGGAACGCGTCAGCCAGTCGGCCTTTTTTTGATGACAGAAAATGAAGGAACACTCCTGAGGACGATCTGGCTCAGCGATAAATCTCAGTCACAGCGTTGCAGACGACATCGCTGTCTCACATGGCTCATCATGCCACTCAGAGTTCAGGACATACAGGCCCAGGTGTGACACGGTGTCATGCGCTCAGGCGACTGAGGAGTGAACATTGTTTCACCGACGTTTTTAAAGCTGCTGTTTGTCTTCTGCTTGAATTCAAGTAAAAGTCAAACTTGAAGTCAAGCTTGATGAACACTTTGAAACAGTCGAGTCATTTCAAGTCCGGAGTTCACAAAAACACAGACGCATCCCATTCATCAAACATGTTCTTGGTTAAGTCTGACAATTAGTTTTACAATGTGTTCATGAGGAGGCAACAGGAATCTTGTGATTCTGATGACATCAATAGTCACTGGGTATAATTTAGGGTTAAGGTTTGCTGAAAACACCCCACCTCTCATGTGAAAGGCCCCCTGGACGGCTCCTAACGACCCTTCGCGAGAAATGCAGATTCCCAGCAGTTAGTTAAAGCTGAAGAAACTTCCAGGGGAGAGATAGATCTTCAGAATCTCGGCCAGTCCACTTTGGAAGATTTGTGGCCTGATATGAAGATGATTACAGGTGTTAAGACCAAAAGGAATCATCCTGGGGCAAAAAATGGACAATGCTGTCGAACCGCTCTTTTTCTTTTCCTTGTTCAGGGCTCATTTCAGCACAGGGAACGCCCCCCCTAAGCTAACCCTAACCCCCCCCCCCACAGCACACTAGAGTGAGCAGCGAGAAACCCTCACAGAATCAGATGACTGCTGTCACCCCGTTGTCTGGGGTCATTAAAATGCTGGACCCCCTGTGGTTTACGTACTGGGCCGTCAACAGGGGACTGCAACTCATCCGCAAACACCTGAACTCTGCAGGTGTTTAGCAAGGGTCCTGTTTGTGGCCTTCAACTTGACATTCAGCACCTCAGATCGAAAAGGAGGGCTAACATAAACGTGGGAATATTTTCCAAATGACCCAGGTAAGCAGATGTGCACTGAAGCAAGAGAGCAACCGCAATATGACAAGATGTGTCTTCCCTTCGCTCTCTTACCGACTCTTTGTCCTGACAGACAGAACAAACTGGTAAGGCTGACACAAAAACAAAGCACCTATAGCTGCTAATGTGGTTAAAAAAAAAAACCAGACATGGCCTCATGGCAGGTGCCATGCCCTTGTCTGTGCAGGTGCTTTTCACTGGAGCATGTACAGGAGGCTATGCTTGTGTTTTCAGCCAACTCTCGCCAGTGTGGGAAAAAAAAAAAATGAAACCAGCTAATTTTACTCTATCTACCCATTTGAATGCCCTATGCCCAACTGGAGAGCCCGGATTGGCTGGAAAAACTTGAGTGGAAATGATAGGTTATCTGAAAAAAAAAAAGTCTCCAGGAAAAAGGTTGAACAGACATTCTTAAACAGACATTATTGAATGCAAGAGCCGGACCTATGCATCCATTTATATTGCATGTTCTCTAAATTGTTCCCGGCATGAAATCTTGCAGTGGGTGAAACTGGACAAGATAACTGGAGAAGATTGCGCGTGATAATGATTTCAATCCTTTTTAAATAAGAATAAGGCTCAAAGGAGACTAATCCTCCAGACAGATGCTGACACTGAGCCAAGGTTGTTCAGAGATACAAAGCAGCGATGGATCAGAACAGTGTTGCGTAACCACCCACACTAACCTCCCTGTGACATTACACACCCATCAGGAGGTGGCCTGTCACACAGCAATGTCACGTGCTTTTGTCCCATTCATTTGAACGTCTTCATTTCAGACGTGTTGCTTTTGCCGATATTGATACAACAATAGTGGTTAATAAAAGCTGGCAGGTGCAGTCAGGACTGGTTTGTTAACTACATCTTTATATAGCTTCCCAAGTTCAAAACTGCACATAAATATAAATAAAACTTGCACAACGCGTATATTCTTTTTGTTCGTTGAGTCAACAAACAACAAAACAGTGCAAACTATACTGATCCTGTCTAACAGGTGTCATCAGTCATTTAGCTGCAGGTGCTGTCAAGCAGCGAGCTGTGGATGTTTCACTTTCCCCGAAGTAGTTTGAGGTTTCCAGAAGAGACAATAACAATTTGCCTGTGTTGTTTCGAGAACTCGTCTGTTTTAATCTAATTTGGATTTGGTCACAGGGTCAGAAAGGTTGAGCTCAAGCACACGCACACAGTCTGCGAAGCAGGCGCAGCATCTCTCGGCTCATTTGGAAGTTGATTTAAGTACTGACTAATGGATCTTGGGCCTTTTCTATCTAATCAGCATTTGTCTTCCTCATGGTGCAGTTGTTCTTCTTTTCACGACTATAAAAGCCTGAGAAAACACATGCAGGCCTGCAGGTGACGGGGTCTTGTTTGGTGATTGATCATACTTTCATTCGCCTTTAACGTTGTGCGCCTGATCTCTTGGAGGTTGCGAATGACACATTTCTATTTCAAAATGAAATGTCATACTCTTTACCTGCCCCTGTCCTGCCTGTAGCTGGCTTATCTTTATATCCTCTCTCTACCTCTCACCATCTTCTCTCTCGATGCGACCCAACCAACAGAGGCGATCACTATTCTGTGTAAATTCTCTTGTATGGCAGTAAGGCTTGTAAGGCTCTAAGTGACTGTGTCCCTGCCACATTTTTGACATTTTATTGAAACAAGTATAAGTTATAATGTGCACAAATGTCAGCAGCCTCCATATGTTTGTGAACTGTGAACGGCTGAACTCTGTTGCAGCAATTAAAACAGGTTCAGTGTAATTACTGACTCCGAACACACACGCAAACACACACACATACCCTCTCCTACTGGGTGATCACGCTCAGCAGACTGACTGTGTGTCATGGTTAACCCATGCGACATGAAAAACTGCGCAACAGTTGGCTGATTCCATAACCCATTGCACAGTGATTGCAGGGAACCGAGCATGGATCCTGCTGAAGACGTCGGTGAATGTTTGTTTGTTTCAGTGAAATGAGTTGAGAGCTGCATCGAGTGAAGCCGTCATCGCTGACTATGAAACAGAAAGAGCAGAAGAAGAAGAAACCAGAATGCTTCTGTAAAACTACGTCCGTTTACTGGATTTCAACACCTTTTCTGAAACCCCACCAAAAACTACACATCCGACTGCTAGGCTTGTATTATGTAATTTTGCTGTGTATAGCACTGAGTTCAGTTCGAAGTTTCTTGAACGATGGTCTGTGTCTGGCATCGTACTGCCAGCAGCTGCTCATAATCCTGGAGATTTCCACGGGGCAGCCATGAGGAGCAGGCATACGGTACCCTGGAACACACCACACACACACACATCACTCCAAGAAAGGAATAATGTACTGTTAAAACACTTTTATGGCCCTGTTTGTTTTGACACACCCTCCCTCTGAACAAACACGTTTCAGATGTATTGTCTGTCCCTCAACTACTAAACCTTGGAATGCCTTGAATGTGTCATCCATTTTAAAACACTCCTGAGAACATTTGTACACGGCCGCTTTCAGTTCTGATGCGGTTACGATCATTTGCTTGAGTCAGTTTATTCTACAGCACTTTGTACCTTTTATTTTGAAAAAAAAAAAAAACACTCAATAGTTATTGTCAAATAGGAGTGGAGATCATATAAGCACACTGGGAATATGTTTTCATTGGTGTGCGAAGGCACAGGGATTTTTCAACACACCAGCACATGAACAGTTTGTTGAGAGCATGCACCTTTCTCCACTTCGTCTCGTGTCTGCTGATTGGTCATGCTGGTGTAGGGCGACATTCCCATGGAGAAAGCCTCCCACAGCAGAACCCCGAAGCTCCACACGTCACTCTCCGTGGTATAGCGGCCTGGACACACCAGTAGAGGGCAGCATTGACAAAGGAACAGGCGGAAGCTTGTCAGGGCTTGATTGATCGTTTGGTAGACAAAGAGGGGAGAAGCGGTGTCTGGCTGTGACTGGAGTGCACTGGGAGTAGTGGCGTACCGTAGTTCAGGGCCTCGGGAGCCGTCCATTTGACGGGGATCTGTCGGAGTCCGCCCTCTGCAGAGTACACGCCATCGTCTTGCTGACGGGACATCCCGAAGTCACTGATCTTCACCACGTTGTGCTCAGCCACCAGACAGTTTCTAGCTGCCAGGTCCCTGAAAACAAAAAAACACAAAACAAAAAAGAATAGAGGGGAAAAAAGGGGGTTTCACAGACGATGATGAAAAGATGGTGAAAGACACAAAACACAATGGCGTGCTTGAAGAGAAACAGCAGCAGACAGCACTGGAAGGAGCTCCTGTCATGTCTCTGTTGTTGCATGTGAAGCAGCGCTGTCAAGCTGAGCATCTGATCCGTAATGAGACACAACCTCGTGTCTTCTCCTCCCGAGGGCCAACGCCCCCCCCCCCCCGTGGTGCTTCACTGGAGGCAGGGGGGACTCATCAAGACAGATTTCACTCCTTACTAGAAAAATCCCGCTCATATGTCGCATCTGCAGTCCATCCATCCATCAGATAGCAGTTATCCTTTAAAGGTCACAGGGGGGCTGCAGCCGGAGCTGCTTAGTTCCACATACTTTCTGCTGCATTTTTGCTCTTGTCTTGAGATCCGTGCAATGTACAGTGTTTTGAGGCCCTGTCCATGTAGCTCTGGGTTAACAATTCAAAATGAAACCACACACTTCTGCATACTCGCCTCAGCTCTAATGTTAAAAGTCGTGTTGCCACAGTACAAGAGTGGGTGAGCGATGAAACCAGAAATAGAAAAGCTCCAAGTGACTTTTTTCGGACACCACCGTCATCTTCACTCAACACTTTGATTGTCGCACCTATGTCATGTGTGGAGATGATTCTGGGAACTGCCGTTTGTCCAAGGGGAAGTGCAGAATTTCAGTTCCACTTCATACAGGCCTAACGCTCAGTCTGACTGCACGTTTATTGTTGCAGAACATGTTCTGATGTCCAACTGCTATGCGTAAATGTCACAGATAAACTGAGTAATAAGATATAAGAAGTCTAAGATCATTTCTAGCTTTAATGTAAAGTACGGATTCCCACGACTTATTGGATCGCTGTAAAAAAAGGGTTAGACTGGCAGACCAACCTGTGGATACACTTCTTTTTCTCCAGGAACTCCATACCTGCAGCTACATTCTCTACCATCTTGATCAACATCTTTGGCTTCAGACTGTGACTCTTGTGTCGCAGGAAGGAGAGAAAATCACCACCTGCACACACACACACACACACGGACGAGGTTGGATTAAACCTGGAAGCTGTTGGGATGTAAATGTGGCGTCTCACAGGATCATAGTTATGCTCACCTCCAACGAGCTCCATGATGATGTAGATTGGTTGTTTCTGTGTGCACACTCCTATCAGCCTCACAATGTTTGGATGCTCGTACTGTTTCAGGATCCTGGACCGGAGCACAGAGGTGTATGTAAGTGTGTGCATGCGAGCGTGTGTGTGTGTGGGGGGGGTACTAACCTGGCCTCCATCAGGAACTTGTTCTTGTGCTCTGAGGCCAGATTCTCTTTACAGGTTTTCACAGCCACAGGAGTTTTATCAGAGCGTAAACACCCACTGTAAACTTCTCCAAAGTTCCCCTGTGTGGCACCAATAACAACAACAGCAACATGATCGGCTCCAGTGTTAACAAAACTTTCTTTTCTTACTCATCCGAGTAATCACTAATTCAACAACACCAAATATCCTCTGTGAAATATTCCCATAAGGACCATTTTATGCAGATGAAATGGGAAATAAAGATGTGTATAAATGTTAATGGTTGCTGTGGTGTCCACACTGACCATAAAGAGATCGCGTCCCAAAGCAATATCAATGTAAGTGATTTACGCCACATCGACATGAACAGAGCACCCTCTGTGTTCAGCTGCAGATAATGTAAGACAGCGGCTGTCTGGTTTACACAGACTGAATCCACACTTAGTATTTTCAACAATTATTCAATATCCCTTTTTGTATTTCCAAGGGCACACAGCCACAACAAAGAGATGGTAATCTAAAGTGGAATTGTGTACAATAAGATAGAAACTTTCAAGATATCCCACTTTATATGAATAATTCAAACCACTGAAAAGTCATGGCAGCTTAAGGCACAACTCCAGAAGATATTTCACTTTGCATTTTGTCTCCATCGCCAGAGAAGATCTCTTTCAAGCCAGAGGAGGATTCAGTACAACGCGATTAAAGTGAGTTAGTGTGACTCATTCTGCATGTTGTCCTCGTCCTCTGGGCAAAAAGGTTTCATGCAAATATTTTGAAAACATTTCCAGAGGACAAACACGTGGCCTGACTGCTCACGTCTATTCTCGGACTCCGTGTGAAATGTTTGCGTCCGCTCACTTGTCGTCAACGGATGTCAAGCATACCCACCCGTCCAATGAGCTGTCCCAGGATGATATCATCATGGTCCAGGACCCACTTGTCCTGATGGGGTTAAAACAAACAAAGACAGCTCGTTTACATTGTGAGACAGCAAAAGAACAGAGGCTATAGTGGAAATAATGGAAAGCTCTAGACTTAGAGCAGCATCGAACAACACACCCGAATCAAGCTCATCTGATAATAAACACCCATAGGTGTCAGTCTCCTGCAGGTGTTATCCCAGTAAATCCTCTCTCAGAACATTTCCTGTTGTATTAGATATATGAAATGCACACGAAATGTTTTGTTGGCATGGGGCTAGGCTTTATGTTTCAATAAACACTTGCTCACATGCTCACTTCCCCAACAGATCATGATATTACCTATGTTTAGTCCCCAATAGGCTACATCACTTTCTGTGAAGATAGGAAAGCCTGCATACCTTGAGCACAGGTTTCCTCAGTATGATGTCGGCCCTCTTGGTGACATGTTGCTCTGAGGACAGTAAGTGATGGATCAGCAGAGGGATACTGTGGAAGCCCTGTCCGTCCAGACGGTACAGATTCTACTGACACAGAAATACAGCAGGAATGTACAGGTGTCCACATCCTAGAGGAAGAAATCAAGAAATAACAGTATCTTTTTAAATCTGACAGTTGTCAGAAATGAACCAATCTTGAGCCAGTTGTGTTGCTAAGAAAGTCACACACTTCACCTGTGTGTAGAGCTGAGCCTTGGAAGAAAAAAAAAACCCAAAACATTTGAGCAGTATATCAAGTGACAGGTGCTTTTCGCCTTTCTCTCTAAAAGCATTGAGATCTACTCACATCCGTGTTCTGGATAAGGAAATGCTTGCTGGATCCGTCCCACTGCACAGAGAGCACGTAACCCTGCTTCTCTTGACTCTTCCTCACCAAGAAGTCTCCATCGTTCTTCAGCAGCTGCTGCACCTCCAGTCTGGGGAGGGCTCCGTGGTACCAGTCCTGTTCCCCCAGAGGGCGATCCACCGTCACCAGCACCGGAGGGGGGGCCGGAGGCACCTGGAGGCAGGAACAGAGAGAAGCCGAATCCTTAAAGCCGACATGAATAATGAAACGATAAGAAGAGATAGAGGATGGGTTTTAGGACAATTCTGGGAAGATTATGCAGAGATAGAGACAGAGTTCAAAGAGGAGCCTGTAATACTTTAAAGTCTCACCGCCCCACCCTTCAGGCCTCCAGGGTACAACTGAGAGAAAGGCCAACACATTATGGATATTTAAACATTATTGGCCCCAAATAATCTTTTGTAGCTTCAACTCATATGTTTTTTAATCTCTCTGGCAGTTTAAAAGATAAACGAATGACAGCACAACACCGTTTTTCTGTTGTCTCGAGGCTCCCTGTGAGCTAACACCTCATTACATTGAGACTCGGCAGAATTTAAGAAAAGTGTCTTGACTGTGGCGAGCCTGAGTCAGCAGCAGCAGCAGAGACGGCGTACGCTGTGAGACTCTGACACTTTTAACTATGATGAAGTGTTAGCTGTGCGGTTTGAGGGAAGAAATAGCCTCTGCCGTTTGACTACAGAGCAGGAAGGTGTTGGAGCGAGGACAGGAAGCGTCCTTCAACTGAAACCACTGTCTCTTCCGTCAGCAAACACGCAACGAAATGCCACAGATAGTGTGCAGTGTGTACAAAGTGATGTCACACAGCAAAAACACTGTCTGGTGTGTAACGTACCTCACCCCTTAGTTTGAAAAGGCCAGTTAGATTGTTGATGATCCCGTCCATCAGGGGTTTAGAAGGACTTTGACTGTGTTCCTAAAAATATATATAAAAACAAAATCAAGAAAATATGGAAACAACTGACAGAAATAGGTTTTCATCCATTTTATATTCTCATTCTAGCAGAGGACAGACTCTTGCAAAATTCTATGGTCAAGTGTATTTCCTGTGAGGCAGCAACCATAGAAACCATCCTACGCTATGCGACTTCTCTATATCGTACATCAGCAGCAGTAGCAGATGAGTTGAATCATGGGCGTCTGAAACTCTTCTTGATACGCATATGCATAAACATGTTTTTTTTCCATCTGGCTCTCTGACAGAACTAATATGATCGGTACGGAAACGAAACATACGCTGCTCGAGTTGGACGAAAGCGAGACAGAGTCCGGGTCCAGAGCAGGTGGCGGGTCTTTGGAGCCCAGCTGGTCCAGCTTCTCCTTCAGGATCAGTCTCTGGGCCTCCAGCTTGGCCCTCATGCCCTGAGACAGCGCGACCTGCTGCCGACA
This sequence comes from Pseudorhombus dupliciocellatus, assembly GCA_016785235.1. Classification (NCBI taxonomy): domain Eukaryota; kingdom Metazoa; phylum Chordata; class Actinopteri; order Pleuronectiformes; family Paralichthyidae; genus Pseudorhombus; species Pseudorhombus dupliciocellatus. The sequence goes on along the minus strand of JAFBJW010009053.1, from coordinate 8,580,191 downwards.
GCCCTCCAGCGCGTGTCTCTTGCTGAACTGGTAGACCCTGAATAAAAACGAGAGCAGCTTTACATCCACGGAGGAGAAGGATGAGGGATGAAAAGATCAATAAAACAACACAAGTGACACAATCGGAGAGCACAGGAGCACAAAAAGAGCCCGTCTCTGCAAATACGTCCGCAGACACTTGCCATTGATTCACGGAATCAATAATATGGCGTCTTAAACAACCGCCTCGTCAGCCAGTGAGCACGGTAAACCTCAGATGACCCGAGCTGGGCATCAACACACAGGGTTCAGCCTGCATCTGAGCTACAGTACAGCACACACACACACACACTGCTGCCACGGCTCCATTATGAGCCCACTTACTGAGTCCCTCAAGGGCAATCTGGTGAGAGTTGAAACAATTCATCAGTTGTCGGGAAATTAATCAAGCCCCTATTGTATGTTTGCGTCATTTACCAGGAACCAGCGCTAACGTTCTCTGATCTCAGCCTCCGTGGCAGTTTGCTGCTCCTCTCTGTGAACTGAATGTGTTTGAGGTTTAGGGATTTTTAAAAATAATCATTTGTTTCTTCTTGAATTTGGGTATTCGTGTTTAGTATATAACCGCAACGCTGTGGGACTTGCCATGGAAATGTGTGTTGCTTTGGTTGTGATTTAAGGAATGAGCAGTAACGCTCTGCTGCTGTCAGACGTGCTCTGACGTCTGGACCTTTTCCTCCATATTTGGAATTTTCTTTCTGCCAGCCTCCTGGTGAAATGCCTGAGTGAGCCCACGTGAGAATTTCCAGCAGGTGCGACGATGTCGTGTCTGATACACAACAGATGTGAAACTCAATAAGTACCAACATCTCAGAGAGAAAAGTCAGGTAATATGATGTGGGCTACTGGCAGTGTTTTGCCTCCTGCATCCCCCGAAAAGTTCCAGAAATGTTCCTGTTGCTGTGAACACGCTCACTTTAATCAGGACTAGCTCCAGGGAATAAACTAAAAAAGAGCACGGGGGGGGGGGGGGGCTATGGGGGGGGGGGGGGGGGGGGGGGCTATGTCTGAAAAAAGCTTTGCAGTAAGGAAGTGATATTAGTCACATTATTAAGCTTTTCACCAAAGAGGGAACAAGGTTATTTCACATGTCTGAAACTCCTTGAGCTAACTTATTTGCCAACATGAGTGAGATGTCCTCAAAATGTTCAGATGAAAGAAAACTCAGAGGCAGTTGGGTAAACAAAGATGAATGGAGCGATGATGAGATGTGATGAAAAGCTGCCGGTGAGAGAAGAGAACACGTCGTCTGGATTTCTGTGCACCGCCTTCGACCGCACAACGGCCTTTTCAAATAGTATGACAGTGATGATGAGAAGGAACAGAGCAAAGCAACAAGCCCTTGCCTGTGGTAAAAGTCCTCCCCAGGCCCGTCCTGATTCACAGCAGAAAGGATCAGCGTCTAAATGTTGCTCTGAGCGCTGGAGGACACTTGGGCACCAGAAGCGAAAGGAGGAACCGGGAGCTCACTCTGCATCTGCTCTATCTGCGAGCCCACACGTCCCACAAGTTCAGACTAACAAAGTTCATTCCATAATCCCCAGCAAATCCCCTGCTCCCTCCTCAAACAGCGGCCCCGCCTCCCCTGTGTGCGCTCCCCAGGTTATCGAGGGCTTTTCAAACGAACACATTGTTTTCGGAGCGTCTCCTCCAGGAGCTCGTTAATGACTCGTGCCCTCCCCCAGGACCGCGAACCTCTAACACTCTCACGCAGCCTCGCCGAGCAAGGCAAACAAGGGGATTGAGCTCCATATCTCTGACCATATGACTGCATTATAATTCATGAGGCACTTACTGCCCCCAGGAGGAAACACTGGCTATTAGCCGTTGCGGAGCCAGAATCACACTGAACTCCCCCGATGGGAGAGCCTGCCCGCCGAGAATATCTTTGGTAATTTGTCTTTGCGGTTAGCTAAAGGTTGAGGCAGTTTTTATTTTTTATGCTGAAACGCTCCTGTGACCTCTGATTGCAGCGTCCCAGGATGATTTCTGCGGTCCCCTCACCTCTGGCCCTTTTTGACCCCTTCCTGCTCGGCCTCCAGCTCCAGCTCCAGCTGTTCAACAGAGGTCTGCTGGGAACTCAGAGTCCGGGCCAGGTCCAGCAGCTCCTCCTCCACCGCAGTGAGTCTGGGACAGAGGGACGGAGAAGGAGGAGGTGAGAGGAAGGAGTTGGTGCAGGGGAACAGTTAGAGGAAATGGAGGCAACAACAGAACGGTGACAAGGAAGTCATTGAAATGTTAAAAAAAAAAAGGGGAAATTAAACTGTGGTGATGGGAATTTGAGCGGTTTCCTCTCACTTGTGTTGGATGGTCTCGATGGTGAGGTCGTTCAGCTCAATGTCGTGGGCGTTAAGCTGCTCGCCGTCCTCCAGAAGACTGCAGTCGAACTCTGCGCAGGCAGGAATCTCCCCCACAGACCTACACGCAAACACAGTCCGTGGCGCCAGCGCTCTACACGGTGGACATCTGAGGCTGTCGTGTTGCCACGAGGCTGTCTACCTGTTCTGTTGAACGAAGCTGTCGTACTCGGTCTGGGGATCGATGGCCTTCAGAGAAGAGGAGATCTCCCTGTGGATCTTCACCACCTCATGATGCAGCAGAGTGGAGATGTCAAAGTACTCGTGCAGCACCTCCTTCCTGCAGGGCAGTACAACACCTGATGATCATTGACTCGGACTGGACGACTCACATGATTTTTCATGTATCTGAACTACTTCTCGCATTGAGTACACACAAATATTTGTACTTCCTACTGTGCGCACAGCGGTATACCTTCACATGACTTTTTTTATGCGGTAAAAACTAATCATTAACGAGAGGGGAACACATGTTACTACTCCTTTTATAGGACTTGTTTCCTTACTGTAGACACTCTGGAAGTATAAATTGTACATGATAGGGATGTTGAAGTTATAATGATCATTCAAACTGAAGTTCTGAGCCAAAATGAAATGAACGTTTAAATGAAAGCTTCATATCGGTTTAAATGCATCTAGAATGGTCTATTTCTCATTCAAATTCAAACACACACACTCTCTCTCTCTCTCTCTCTCTCTCTGTGGGGTGTATTTGATCTTACAGTATGAGCACCATCTCCTGCTGCAGAGTCTGCAGTGCGCCGAGCAGGGCGGGCTGGATCTGACTGTAGTGGTGCTGATGGTAAACCTGAGCCGCTTGCACAGACAGGACGTACTCGTTGTGTTGCTCGTGAAGACGCAGCAAAGCTTTTACGTAACGCTCTTTAGCCTTGTCTCGCTCTTTGTCTGCAAACATTCGGAACAGGAGGACAACACACCGTGAGGCGATGGTGAGACAGACTGCGTAGGTTATTTATGTGGCTCTGCATCAGTTCTGACACATTCCTCTCGGGGGTGGGGGGTGGGGGGGAAACATCATAAAGCAGCATCTAGACCCAGCCTCAGTGTGGAACTGATTCTGACCAGAGAAGTGAGTTATACCTTTATAGGCCTCCTGGTGCTTCCTCTTAGCCTGAGCTGCTTCTCTCACTGCCTGTCTGTAGCTGCTCTTCAGCCTCTCCAGCTCTGTGTGTGTCACCTGCAGCATCACACACACACACACACGCAGACAGGAAGTGGACAGTGAGCTTAACGTCAGTGGAACATAAAACTTGAAACATGAGCCATGAGGAAATGACCTGTGTTGTGCAGCTGGTGTCAGGAGGACTTTGTTACTCTTGTTTATTGTATCGCACGTACATTTGAAGTAACCGTCACAACTTTAAAATAAACAAGTCACATTCCAACAAACCAACAGCTGAATAACGGGGGTGTTGAGAAGTCGATGTTGATTACTTGATGAATATTTGTTGGTCTATAGTCCAAATACTTTCCGCAATTCAAGTATTTCTTAACAGCACCAGACATTATGGTCATTTAATTCAAATTAATCAATGCTTAAAAAGTGACACAGAATTATTTCAAATGAAGCACTAATCATATCCCGCAACTTAGAGTGTGTGTGTGTCACACACCTTGCTGAGCTCCTGCCTCAGCAGATTCCACTGCTCTGCGTAGGTTTTGCGGAGCTGCTGTTTGTCTCGGATGAGCAGCGTCAGTTTACTGATGGGACCGTCGAGCAGATCCTCAGAGCGCTTCTTCATCACCTGACTGAGGGCGTCCGTCTGAGAGACCAGCACGTCCCACGACTGACGGAGCAGGATTAAAACCAGATTAATTCAAATGTTTGTTGTTTTTCAAGATCACGTGGCCATACAGCTCTGACTTTAAGGTAACGCCATCAACGCATTAGCTCTAGCTCAGGAGTGAAATGTTCATGGAAATGATGTAATGATGTAATGATGTAAGATCTGAAATTCAGACAAACACAAACAGATGCAGGAAACGCAGCAGAGATGTATGAAATTATGACTTTAAGTTTGATCTTTTCTAAGTTGGGAATTAACTGAATCATTAAAACAATTCTAAACGATCGGGACCATATAAAACGTTATTCACGAGCTCGACCCAGATTAGGAAACAGTTTCTTCCTCATGTGACAAAATAAGTAGCTCAACTTATTACAAAACAAAACGCAGGCCTAGGTCTGCTGCCAGTCTATTTCAGCGGCTAAATAAATTGTGTGTGTCTCCTCCTCCGCTGAGGCGAGGGGTGATGGTCAGTGGGCAGTGTGGTATTTACCGTCTCACCTTGTTGAGCTGGCTGATGTAGTCCTGCGCCGCACCCAGCTGAGGCCTCTCCAGCTTCTCCACCATGACCGCCATGTGGTGCAGCTGCACCGAGAAGTCGCGCTCGCTCTTGGCCCGCTGACCCATCCACTTCTTCATGACCTCCATCAGGTGAAGCTCTGAGTCCAGCAGCCGCATGACTGCTGCGTGAGCCTGTGGGCACCGCAGGTCGTCCCCGAACGCCATCTCTGGATATCTGAACTCTCCTCCCTGTTGTCGGCATTAAAGTCCCCAGATCTGCCGTGTCTTCTCGGGAGCAGTGCCAGTGGCCAAGTGAAGCTGTGTCTCTGCAATCACCGAGGGCTTTCACTTCCCCGTGAGAAAAAAGTACAGAGGTGCATGTGAGCGAGCACTTCCTCGTGTATGTTTGAATGCAGTCACGCTCATCATAGAGAACAGTTACTTTCCACTGAGGAACAACGTTAGAGGCAGTGGGTTTCATGTGCATCAGAAGCATCAGACAGTGTAACTCCTTTTTTCCACTGTGCTAGGGTTGCCTGTATTTGACTTGACCATTTCAGTTCCGCGTGCAGATGATACACAGCTGCAGATAATGCTCTGCAGTCATTCTCTGAACATCTTTAGCAATAATGACCCAAGGTTCCACATGCTCGGCAGCTTCATCCAATTTAACACTCACTTTGACCTTCTGACTTTCTGATTTGATCTCTGTCCCATACATTAACATGGAGGAAGGATTGTGATTTTTTTTGGGGAGCAGTGACATCGGTCCACCCACCATGCTGAGTGCAGGACTTTAACAGTACCTGTAACAGTAGTTTTGTTAATTATCAAAATCAAAAATACTACGTAATTTAAAGTTTTACAAGTATTGGGTTTAAAGGAAACATGTTGCCCTCATCGTCAGGTCCGTGAAGAATGTGTCCCTTTTACATTGGTTGGTACAAAGGTTTTTGGAGCAGACTTTCCCCAGCAGGCAGGCGGCGGTAATATGTTACGACACATAAAACACATTTGATGAAAAATATTGTTGTTATTTACCTTTAGACAATGGCTGTTTAGACAAACTTCCCCTCGGTGCCCTTTTTGTTTTCCTCCCAAGTGCACTGTTCACAGACTGTAAAAACTGCTGAGGGTGTTAGTTGCATAAAACAAGGAAAGCTTTTCATTTTCTTTTTTACCTCAGCGTGAACCCAGTCTCACTCCATTACTTGTATTTATGGCACGGCTGGAGTTGGGTGAAACCTCTCTCTTGTAAACCCATTGGCTTAATTACACCAGCTATACATCATCAGACACACTCATTTTACAGGCTGGGGGAAGAACGGACATAGTGATGCAGTGGTCCTCAGGGTGTTCACACTCCACAGCAGTACCCTGAGGACACAAGCAGGGAGCAGTGCACTGCGGGTTAGAAACCTTTTCACAACACTGCTATGGCGTCGATCTCTTTCCCTCTTAATAGATAAAAAAAAATACAATTTATGACATGAAGCGGGAGCTCATGTGAACATCAATAATGCAGTTCATCAAAATACTGAACAAACAGTCTAGACAGAGTCTACTTATAAACTGTGAGAGCAGGACATGCAGCAAAACACCATCATTTTGTGAACACCTCAAAGAATTGAGGGGGAAGCTCCTGTTACAGATGATTTTATGATGGTGTATGGAATTTAAATATTTATTTTACATATTTTTGAATGTATGTCCTTGACATGGGTAAAAATTAAAGGAAAACAATCCCATTAAAATATCGAGGCAGTGGGGAAATTAAACACTCAAGTGAAGGACATGGAAATTATATTCAAGCTGGTGGGTTTGCTGAAAAACCTTTTCTGCAAATTGAACAGTAGTTGATATGAGGACTAAGTGCTGGATAACCAAAAAACAGGTCGTTTTTTTTTTTTTTTTCCTCTTGAGGA
>JAFBJW010009053.1:8527937-8573489 GCA_016785235.1 Pseudorhombus dupliciocellatus | reverse complement strand
TTTTTTTTTTTTTTCCCTCTTGAGGACTTTTATCACCACCCTACATTAATACCATCAAGTACTGATAAGAGTTTTTTTCCACTTAAGAAAAACACATTCAAATTTGCATAGATCTTTATTTTAGTAGAATCTATAATTGACATCAATTAAATAAAAAGGAGAAAAACAAGAGCAAAAAAAAAATCCTTAAATTACAAGAAAATTACACTGCACCATTCATGTAGTACAAAAATAGGCCTTATTTTAGAGTTATGTCCCATATAAGATAGTCATTCTTTTACACTATTCATAAGTCACAAATCCGTAAGGTACTGTGTGCAGCCACAGGCCAGGAACCTCCCGAGGAGGCGGCAGGAGGTCAACAGAGTCGTCTGAGGCTGCTTCACAATCCGCCCCCCTGTCACAAAGTGTTTTATTTATACTTCAACAAGCATGTGCACACGCACGGACGCACGCAGATCGGATTCAGCCCTTAAGTTAATGGAGATGGGATACATTCTGCCTCCTCCCTCCACAGCTGCTGAACATAACAGGGTGTCTCAAAACAAAGGGAAAAGCGATGACATCAACTTAGAACTTCGAATGCAAGCGAGCGGGTCCAGGGACTGTGACAACCTAAAAGCGAAAAGCGCCTAAGCACGACAGAATCCAGCAGTAAAATGATTGTCCTTGGTTATTCCGAAGATATTGCTCCGATCAAGCTCTGTCCGTTTTCATATGGATCACTTCCAACCGAGAGGCGGAGCCGCGCGACATCAGTTGTCAGTTAAAGACAAAGTCTCTGTCGTCCTCTCTTTTATAATCAGAGACGACAATTAGCAATGGGCTCTTCTTTTTGCCAACGTTCTCCGTAACTTTGTGTATTAACAGGCTTCACACTCCAGTGCCAATGAAGGGGTTGCGTTATAATTAAGAGCAGTTTTCTGGCATGGTTACAGAAGCTCTTACTCTTTTTTAGTGTGGCGTTTCCATCACATTCTTGCAGTGAGAGGAGAAAGCTGACTGCTAATGGTTTCTCTCCCCATGCTGTGGAATCAGTCCCTAATGCCTGTCTGCCTCCGTGATATTCTTAAACTGTTGAAGACGTCCTTTGGATACAAAGGGCTCATAGTTGGTCAGTTTAAAGTTTTCAGAGTTGAATTAAACTGTACTGATGACAGCTTCCAGCTTCGATGGATAAAAGACTTCATGTGTTTTTCTTTCTTTTTCTGGTATCTCTTCTTAGGGAAGATGGAGAATATACAATGCTGACTAGACTGCGCTTCAGTGATCTAGAATAATGGCAACAAATTGGTAAAAGTCCTACGGTGCTGTTCAAGTCTGAAACTCTGCCTCCAGAGTGCAGGAATATAATTTGCGGAGGCAATTTTGTTGCCGCAACATTATCTGTTGTTTGTACACTGAACCACGCCGGAGAGCAAATCACATTTGGAGTCTCCAGTCCACGGCTGCAGTTACATTTCTGAATGAACATCTTTCATAAACGGGGCATAATCAAAGTCTAAATGGCAGTGGGCCTTAATGTCTATCACACAAAGCCGTACAGCACTCAGACATTATTCCGCAGCCATGTTAACTTCCTCTAATGACACATCCTCTGGTTGGTTTCCAACGCAGTGTAGTGCTTCCTGTGTGAAACTGCCACGGTGAGACAAATATGTCCCACACCTGCACCGGTCATCTGAGGTGAACCAGCTTTAGTTGGAGGAGACACACTCTGGCTCTTCTCCATCCATTTGGACAGGAGTTGTGGCAAGTTTCAATGTTTTTAACGTTGTATTTTTCTTTTTTTCCATTTGAACAAACTTTCTCTATTCAGATCACATTCCACTCTGCACGCAGTTTCCATGTGTTACTCCTTCCGAGGCTTCCCAACACCTGTGGTTTCAAATAAAAAGGATTTGTTTCGTGCACCCACAAAACGAGGAGATTGATTGTCAGCGATAGAAGTGGAAAAAGTCTCAACCCGGAAAGGAACAGCCTGAGCAGAGACTGAGTGCCAGAGGTGAGGGGGGGGGGGGGAAACACCCTTAACTATTTTTACATCGACTTAAGCACTTAAAACGCTGGCCAACAGGATCTACGGACTATTCCTCTATTACAAAGCCGATGTGTGGCTGCACATGAGCGCTGATCATAAAGGTAAACATACATCTCAGGAGCGATAGAGGACTAGAATTTACACAGCAGCTTTACAGTTCCTAAATTGCAAATTGCTTGTTTCTCTTCTACGACACAGATCCGACTTACATGCCTATATCGACATAATGCGACTTGTTCTAATGGTTGAACAGCTCCCCTGACTGCATATGAAACCTTGCTGAATGATATGAGAGGTAGATAAAACCATGAGCAGCTGCAGTTTTGTATGCACGTCATCACCATGACAACCTCTCTCAGCAAGCTCTGCTGTGTTTTCTACAAGCGATAATAATCATCATCATTTCAACAAAGCAAAAAAAAAGCAAAAAAAAAAGAGAGATCAATGGATTCAAAGTGGCTACACCGGATGAAATCACGAGCTGCATATTTAAGATGATAACCTGCCTGGAAGAAAAATCACTCTAAAACGTTCCTCCCTAAAGGTTTGATTAAAAATCTTTCAGAATAAATAGTTCAACATCATTCAGAATATAATTCATTGGCAAGTACACTAAGAGATGATCTGAAATTCAGATTAAATGAAGACTGGAGGAGAAGTGCAGAAACTCTGGTGAGATGTGGAGACTCAGGATTTCCAATAATATTAAAGATATTTCAAAAAGAAGAGCGCGAGAGAGAGAGAGAGAGAGAGAGAGAGCGGAGCCGGGAGACGAGGGAGGAAAACGGAGGTTCACGTCAGATGGCAGATTGACTCCTCACCTTGTACGTGTCAAGCACACACGTTAAGTCGTTATGACGATCATAATGGGTGTTTGTGCTGCTAATGTGCTCTGACTAAAGGGGGAAGCCTGAATGCGTCGTTGCCGTTTCAGCTCTGTTAAGAAATCAATCACAGGTAACTCAACAGCCACCAACTGCTTGGAGAACCCTTTGTGCTCGACATTGTTCTGGGTCCCATCAGCCTCTCAGCCGCGGGGTGTGAGCACGTCAGACATTAAATATCCCCAGAAGAGAAGAGATTGTGCCTCAGGATCGATATAGTAGCCAATCTGTAATTGTCTGTGTGTGAGTTTGCTTTGAATTTATCGGTAGTTTCTGAACCGTGATACGTTCTGTTTATTGAGAGCTCTTTAAGAGCTCTTTCCAGATTCTGTGAGCAATAGAAGAATCGAGGACCCCCCCCAATCACACAACACGAACAATGACTGCGTAGATAAAAACAGCAACCCTATAAAAGATGGATTCTCCAAGTAAATGCAATGACTGTCTCACAATGAAAAGGAAGATGACAGATGACGTTTCCAGAAAGCTCTCAGTCGGTTTCTCTGACTCGACACATTATTATAAATCGCTAAGGTCTGGACATTGCCCTCTCACTTAGTATTCTTTTCATTTTGAAAATGCACTTGTAAAGCACTACAGATAAGTTTGGACAATAATGTCACCAAAAACACTTTAGGGAGAATCACATTTTTCTGTTTTCAATTGTTTAAGCTCTAAATGTGACAGGAGCAGCTTGAGTTTCTCTATAAAAGGGCACAACACTATTCACCAGATTTCTACACTCACTGTCAAACACTCTCTCTCTCTCTCTCATGCACACACACACCTCTACTTTTCACAATCGGCAATCTCGTCTGGCTACTGCACTGAGACTGATGGAAAGAGAGAAATAGAGAGAAGGCAAATAATAATCATTTGCTTACTGTAGGAAAGAGGAGCTGGAGGGGAAAATGGACTCTGCACAGACACTGGTAGTGATTGAGGGTGAGAGGAGGGAGAGAGCCAGCTTAATAGAAACGCGTTGATGTGTGAACAAAGCACAGCTCGGGCCATCCCGAGCTCTGAAAGACAGCCGCTTCCCATCGGGTCTCCCACAGCAGAGGGGAAGACAAGACCCCGAAGCGAGGCTCAGCTGAATACCCCGGCAGACAGAAAAAGAAAACAGGATGACTGTGAATGGACAGTTACCACAGCCCTGAATTATCAGACAAATGGAGCTGACAGGATTTTAAAAGCAGGAGAAAGGAGGGATGTGGGGGAGGCATTAAAGAGCACTTTGTGTTTTGATAAAGGCAGTCCTCTCATTTTGGACGTCAAACTCCTCGTTTTCGGAGTCAGTGTTTATGCCGTCATCCCCCCACACTGTCGGGATGCCACGGTAAGACACCACCCTATTTCCCCCGAGGCTGAAACTACCCCCAAGACCGGCGCCGCCCTCCAAAGAAGGCAGCTTGATGAGAGCGCCTGAGCGCAGCTGCAGCAGCAGGAAGATGCCAGCGAAGGTGGCGATGATGGCCATGCAGCTGAGCACGGCAATGGTGATGGGCAGCTGGGAGCTGAGCTGGACGTGCTTGTCAGGGTTGCCCGGGCCCACCATGAAGCTGCCGGGGGTCTCGCGCATGTACTGGATGAGGTGCACGCACGTGCCGGAGATGGGGTCCAGGGAGCTGTGAGGGGGGCAGGACAGGCAGGCCGCGGCGCTCAGGCTGCTGCACGTCAGGCAGGGCAGCGGGCAGGGGAGGCAGGCAGGGACTGACGCCGGCAATATGAAGTTCTCCATCATGTACTTGAGAGGCTGGGAGCCTACCGAGTAACCTGCCGGACATCGTTTCACGCAGCCCTCTTGAAAGAGGTAGTAGCCTGCGTTGCACTCTGTAAGACAGACAGAGAGTGAAGTCAGTCGCCTCCTCGTATGAGGAGTCAACACACAAACAGAGAAGCAGGACTCCCACCCAGACAACACGATGACAGAATGAATGCTGGGTTTCTGATGGGGTAGTTTTGTGCTCACACCAGAAATAATCATTGTGCCATTTAAGTGTGACCTACCTGACAAAACACCTGACAGCTGATTTCCCGATATTCTCATGAAAGACTAATGAAGGGTTTGCACATCCTGTTGTTGTTGTTTTGTTGGAAGCAATTTATATCATCCTCCCCTTTGACGACAGAGCCAAGTGTTTATGCTCTTTATGCACATTTCAAATGCATTGTGCTACTTTAATGGAGCACATGTTGCTACACTTGCCAGTTACGCTCTGAAAATAGCAAGCGTGCGCATGAAAATATGCAAATTGACGCGTCTCAATGTGTCTGACGCTTCTGTATTCAATCATCCATGAGTCGTTGTGATGCAGCATGGAGGCAATTTCACTTTCATGTGGCCATTTCCACTTTTTGTTAGCGCTTCACTTGCTTACAAAAAAAAAAAAAAAAAAACGATGATGAAACGCTTTGCAATTGATATGCTGAGATGTTCAAGTGAACGGACCCATTTCCATTTGCAGCAGGTCCAGATGCAGACCATTGCCTGTAATGGCAATTAACAGACACTGGCTGCCAGAGGCAACAGAGCTGAAAACAGGAGTGCGAGTCAACAGCAGGAAATCTAATTTACAACAGCAACTTGTTCAGAAACAAAGAAAACTGAAGTCTTGAGCCCAAGGTTGTAAAAAAAATGTGCACCACAGGATATGTGATGTTCGACACGTTTAGTTTGTGTAGATCAGATAAATTATGGCGTCTTCTGTCAGCATGTACATGCTTCTGACAGCCTGTAGGGGTCAGACCGCCACCAACATGATGCACTGGAGGTGGCCCTCACGCTCAGTGGGAGCATTAGACCTTGAACTGGATTTGGATTCAGTGAGAGGCTGCAGTGTGGAGAACAACATCAAATTTAGATGAGATGATGAAAAAGACTTGGGGTAAAATTTTTAATTTGATTTCATCAGAAGTCAGATCTTCTTTCAAAGTTGATGCCGATACTAAAGAGACTCGTGATAGGAAGCGTGCGTGACTTTAAACTAGGTCTCCTCACATTGGGCACAGAGAGACAAAGCAAACAGACGCAGCTGAGCACATATGGGACAATATTCCATCCCGCTCACCTCGCAGTATCCAGGCCACTTCACTTATCACGTCGCAACAAGACGCTGTCATCACACAACCACTCCTCAGCTGCTGTGACACAAACTTCCCGTGAGGACCAAACTGGGGACAAGCCACATTATTCTTACCGATGCACATCTGCCTTAGGTCCAGGGTCTTGCAGCTGCTGCTGGTGGGCTGCAGTTTTTCAGACGGGCTGGTTGATGTCGAGCCGGTGCCGTACAGCACCAAGACTAACTGGGTCAGAGTTCCTGAGTGGAGAGACAGAGATGGAGAGTAAAAAAGAAAGAAAGGGATTTAACTGAGGGGGGGAAAGTAGGCATGTCAAATCAGAAAGGTTCCTGGTCTCCCCTGGGTGAATTTGTCAAATGTATCCTCCACTTATTGGAAACTCTGAGTTTCTGCATTAAGTGACAGAAAATTACCCCAGAATGGGTTGTACTTTAAATACAGCATGATTTCTCTTTGAGCTTAATACGAGTGTCATAAAGTGCACATATCAGTGTAGGGCCTTTCAGAGGTGCCACTTTAGTAAATCACCCTCCTAAGGAGGTAGGTGTCTTGGATTCTGAATTTATAATATTTGAGTTTCTGTGTTCATCTGCTCAACTTCAAACCCGGGGGGGGTTTTCATTTGCTCAGGATCCTGAGATGGGTCATCTGTGAAAAGCTTTCAGAGTAAGCAGCAAATTAAACGAAACATGCAGGTAATTCCAGATTCCTCTTTTGAATCTGTTTAAAAAAAAAAGATGTTTCACCATAATCACTGGCACCAGCCACGTTCTCAATCTCCAGTGTCCATTCCCCTGTGGGGTCCTCGTCCCAGGAGTGGGTGGTCATGAAAGCCCAGTCGTTAAAGCCCTCCGATGAGTAGTCGTGGGGCCTGGAGGGAAACGACACGCGGGGCAGCGTTAACGCATTGTGTTTACCGACAACTGCTGGACATCTGTGTGCTTGTGCAGCGGTGCGTGTGTACCTGGGGTGGAGCAGCGTGGAGCGTGTGCCGGCAGGACTGATGAGGTGGATGGCCAGGTTTCCCCTCCGGTTGTAGGACAGGGTGAGCCGCGCCTGAACATGCTCCAACGAGGTCACGTGACTGCCTGTCCCAATGCAGGCGTTCACGCTCATGTTGATCGATAGATGGCTGCCAATATTCCTGTCAAATTTGAGAAAGGACATAGCAGAGACATGTTAAGACAGTAGTGGGTGTGGGTGTGTGTGTGTGTGTGTGTCCTGGCCTGCAAGTGACTGAAATCGTTACTGGTTTGTTCTAAGCTGGGATAAGCTTCCTTCCAGGTAAGTGTGTGAGTGACATTTTGCTCCTGGCTAGTGTGTGAGTCTCTGATGGGTGAAGAGTTTCTGGCCTTGAACAGGATTAGTCTCTCAACCTGTGGAATCAGCGTCCTCTGAGGAAGTGAAGCAGCCCCCCCCACCTCCCCCCTCCCCCCCAACTCAATCCGCTTAGGAGATTACACACAACCAACAATTCTGAGGAGGAGAAGGAAGAAGGGAGGCGTGAGGTTTTAGTGACACTAAGGTGCTCACATTATAAACAGGATGTCGGGTGATCAGTTGCAGTAATAACCCGTGAGCCTGGGAATCTTCCCAAGGTGTTTAAACCCAACATCAACGCTCTGACGTGAGAAGCAGCCTCACATGGAACCATCAGGTGTGTACGATGAATGTCCTCATTGTTCTGACGCAAAAGGATTTCAGGTTTTTAATCATTGCCAGCTGACCACTGCAGTACAGTCAAGTACGTGGCATCACTTGAGCGCCTCTAGAAAGATAAGGACTTCCTCTTTCTATGAATCTTTGAGTGGCAGCTGCAGCTGAAAGTCAGTGATGGCAAAAAACATGACATGATCTGAAATCTGAAAAGGACTCCTGTACAATGACAAAAGATCGATTTTGCGCGGTACAGTTATTTATATTTTGTATTGTTTTGATGTTGTTTTTACATGACACTCTGCACGTCGCAGCGCAGGCCATCACATTCATTTTACAAATGCAATTTAACATTTTAAAAATGGTCCTGCATCCTAACAGCGATAATCCGTTGGTGAAAAGAATGTGAATTAAATCTAGTGTGTATTGAGCTTCACAGAACCACCAAAAATATTCTGGGAACCAGCCGAGCCTTCAGAGCTGCCATCCATTTGGTGGAGCATGTTACAGAGAAACAAGAGAGCCTCACTCTCCTGCCACACTCCAATTTGAATTTCAAGTGATACAATATTTAGTATAACTGGTGGATGATAAAGTCTGCTATGCAGGTTTTATAGACACGATATTCAACACTTAAGGCAAAATCCTCCCAATGTCAAGATCATCAGTAAATGAAATTGTATGAAAGCCATCATTTCAGGGCGTAGCTTCGACAAGATGCATCCTAACCAAAGTGATGCTCCCGTGTGCGCGAGACAGAGAGCTCCTCTGTTCTTAGTTTTAGTGAATGCTCTGAAATCATTGTCCTTCCACATTTCAAAAGCAAGAAGGCTCCAGTTGGACGTAAACATGACACCTGGGTGAAATCGCTCTCCACTCTATTCACACTGTGACACAAATATTGTAAACACACCTGTAACCCTCTCACCACCATGCTGTTACACCACGAACATCGCAGCATGTTGCAGCCGTGCAGAAAGACTGCAGCACTGACAGGAGCACCAAGCCGCAGCAAGGCGACTATAGATGGGTATTTCTGGCTCTCCTGTGCTCGACGTGCTTCAGAGAACAGTCCATTTTCTGATTAAACAACGGCTGTCGCAATGGCACTGTTCAAAACGCAAAAATGCAAACTTCCATCAGCCTGGAAATCATGAACCAGTCCTCTCAGCCACAGAACACCACTTAAAAGCTCATTCATCGCTCACACGACAGCATGAGCCAAAGTAGATGGGCCGCTACTTTAAACGCGATAAGTCCGACGGCGCGCTGATGTTGATGCAGCAGATCAGATGGAATTTCTCTTTTCTCCTTCTTGAGAGAAGTGCCATGATTCTGTTAATGACAATGAGCCCCTACCTGCTTGTTTATTTCACCTCACTCCAGATAAGTAAGTCAGCTAAACACCTACAATACAAATTGAATAACCTGCCTCGACTGCTGCTCCCAGGCGACCCGGCCATCTGCTGCCAGCATCTCCCGGCTGCAGCAGTAGAAAGAGAGAGAAACCTCAAACCCTGTCACAGAGCGCATAATAAAGAGGAGACGCCCGAGCGCGACACCGGGAGAAAAAGGAATAAAATAGCCGAGAATACATATTGTATTACAGGAATGCAAATTGACAGATGATTATTTCTCTTTTAAATGCTCCGTCTCGAGCGGAGCAGCTACGCTGGCGCGCACGTACACACACTAAACTATATAGAAGCACTGCAGCAAATAATGACAGCTCAGTCACACTGGGGCATCTCAACGTGTCATGGACCAGTTTAAAGTGGATTTGTCTTATCAGACCCTGCGCCTCATTGGTTCAGCTTCATCTCATCGGGCTTTTTAATCACAGTAAGAGTCAAACAACCATCAGTTGATACAATGAGTTCACTGCACAGGGAATTACTTACATTTAATTTCTTGTTATGACACACTTCCTGAGTTTATTTAGTCATTTATAGCTTTATTGATTCCCAATTGTACACTTCATATTTGATTTTCAATGATCTTTTTTGTGCAATATGGTTTGTCTTCTGTGCGCTGCTGCCTTAGTCACAGCTCTCTTGTAAAACTCATTTTCTTGTTTTTAAGCGTCAGTGTCAGACTGTGCTGATTTAGGAGTTATTTTGGCTTTGAGTCCTTGGTACAGGTCAAGCTCAAAAAGGCTGAGAATTCAATTTCCTCTAATGCAACACACCAGGCTCTTTGATTAACCTGATGACAGCATCAGGGTTATTTTTCTAAGCCAAGAAAGCATCCTCCACAGCCACAGACTTTAAGCAGCCTTTCGCATAAGCATGAATAGTACACCAAGAATCACGAATAAATCACACTATATGGCAAAAATGAATAATTAGAATTTCACACTTTCCCAAAAGGCTGACACTTCCAAAATCAAAAGCGCTGTTTAAACATTCGTTTAAAATATGAAACACTAAATGTGCATCAGGGCAGCGCACTGTAACGTGTTGTCCAGCAGGGGGCGTGTCAGAAAAGCGATGTCCACCCGGAGCCTAAATGAGGCAATCCAGTAGTTTTGATTTAACAGCAGAAGAACAAATTATGGGTTAAGATAAAGCGGCTTGCCAAGTTTGTAAAATGTAAACATCTCGAAGCGACGCTGGCACTGGAGGCACATTCTGACGAACGCAATGACATTAATTCTACAATGTATTAGGGTTAGGCTACGTGGGCTGCATATAAATCCATTCAAACTAATTACTCATTAACAGTGATTAGTCTGAACTAGATTATACAAAACAGCTGTAATATGAACAGACACTTATACCCAGGGTCTTGTGTGTATGTCTGTGTGTGTTGTACCAACCTTGGCTCACACAACATGGGGATCACACATTTCCTCTGCTCCCCGACGTTGGTCCACGTCTTCGCTAGTGACACAATGGCGCTGGCATCAAGTAGACCATATCCATATGAATGGCTGACTGTAGAGGCAAAGGGGAAACAGAGCCAATGACTCGTCACCTGCTGACTGCAGCATCATCGTAGATGTCTGACACCTACTACTATAGAAGCTTATCGGTGTGGGTGACATTTAATCATCATTCTAGCACAGTTGGTTTGTTAGACAGCCGATATTAACGAGCCTGAAAGGGCCTCTGCAGCTACAGATGGCAGACAATATCTGAGGAGGTGCAGTACCTTTACGTCCAACCCCATTGGTTCTCCAGTCGTTGGTGAGCAGGTGGGCAGGGTGAGAAGTTCGTACAACCAGATGTTGCATATCCCTCCAGGTCAGGTTTTTACTAGAAAGCGTGAGCAGGCAGGCAAATGCACGCGAACGTGCACACACAGAAACAAACACACACGGACAGGGAGAGGCATAATAAAATCAAGTTGAGGCACTCACACAGATCAAACAGACGTCTCTGACAAAACATCCTATAGTCCCAACCGGCAGGTGGACAGCTGATTAAATACAGAAGACAATGAAGCAGCATTTGCATTAATTCCTGAAGTACACTAAGCCTTTAGTCAACATGTGTTTGAAGTGAATCGCTGCCCTTTAGCAAGATGTGTTGTGACGTGAAAGAAAGGCGCTCAGAATGTGAGCTGCCGTCTAACTACATTAAGCAATGTTTATTCCAATTTAGTGAAATACAGGATTCATATTAACATGTATAATTAAACCCATTTCTAATTGCAAATCAGTAACTCTCACTTAACTCCTCTCGTCTTGTCACAAGACTTGTTACTCATGCTTCATTATGAGTCAGACTGTTGCGATGTTCCTGTTTTCTCACTCCATTAGTCCACCGTACAGAACAATGTGTGCTTGCGGTGCCATTTGCAAAAGCACATTTGAAAATAGTGGCCAAGTGGTTGAAAAAGAAAACACATAGGGCAATCAAGCAGGACCAGTTGTTAAAGCTTGATTTAGTAGACTGTTGAATTTATAATCAAACTTCTAAAAAAAAGACCTGTTGCTAATAAATGACAAAGTTTCACATAGAGAACGCACATGTTAGACTTATCCACTCAAATAATTAGTTTCAGAGGCTAGTCACAAAATGATATTTTCAGAACTTTTCTTTTGCATAGAAACAACTGATTCATACCAACTCAACGCTGTGAATAATTCAGTTATGGAAGGTTAGAATGAGGGTGTACAGCTGAAGAGCATTGAGGCACGGTAAGACTCAGACAAATGGAGGTAAGCTCTTACTTGGCCTCAAGGGCGAGAGCGATGATCCCAGCAGCCAGCGGGGCGGAGGCAGAGGTGCCTGTGTGGGAATCTGTGCATTTTGATTTCAGGTCTGTGGTTACCTGGGGAAGACAAACACAGAGGGCTTAAACAGACGCTTGGAAAAAAAACAAAGTGCAAAATATAAGTGGTTCCTTGAATTTTCTAAGGGACAAAACAGTTTGTCTGCATTTGTGTGTCACTTCCATTTAACATAAACACACCACATCCTCCATCTATTCTTTAGCATAACGTAGGTCCTGAGGAGCCTCAACCTTTACCAGAGCTGCTTTTGTGCTTCCATGTTTAAAAAAAAATGAATATTTAAATAATTAAAATCTTGGAATGCCTTGAAGTAAGCATGAAAATCTTCCTCCTCCATCTCATCTTCTTTTATCGGCTCATGCTCACATGCAGGAGGCAGAAATCCCCTAATGGTTGAAAGAGCAAGATCTTAAAATCAGAGTACCCACAGCATGACTCCCTGGACCAGCTGGAAAATCAAAGCTGGAAAATTGTATAACTTATGCTCTCCCTCCCACAACAACTACCAGTGAGGTGTCTGCGAGCGAGATCAAACTGCTCCAGCTGAGATCTCCTCGGTGACCCACAGCAGAGGGCTGTGGTTGCACTGGGCAGCTCCCAGGTGGAATTTCTGCAGCTGCAAGAATGTAAGGCAAGGTGAAGGAGAACCAGACCCATTACGCCCTGCATCTAAAGGAAGGGCAGAAGGGTTTCAAAATAATGTATTGCAGAAAGGCCCCAGATGCCCCGCTGTTTGGTCCTAAAGGGGCTGTTGATATAGGCAACTGGAAAGCAGATTTAAAAGAAAAGTTGACTCAATATGCTGACCAACGCAGAGACTGAAGAACAGGCTAAACAGAATAATACATGCACAGGCAGAACTGACTTTAGTAGCCACATTATGCATTCAGGAGCTTCTCATACCCCCCCCTACTTTAAATTGAAAGAGAAGGATAATTTGAGTGTAATTAAAAAGAAGACGAAAAAAAAAAGAAACAGGCATTTACATATTTTCTCCTGCATAACGCAGAGGTCCCAACCCCTCTCTCCCCATCTTATCATTCGCTGGTTCATGACTGACAGCACAATTAAACAGGTTCAGCACTGCAGCATTAAGGGAGCGGCTTCATGTCACAGAGATGTCATAAGCTGTCTGTCCATTTGGTCTGGCTGTTTAACGCTGCGCTGGAGGCAGAGAGCAAGAGGGTGTCTGAATCTAAAACCCACATGGACTCAGATATCCGTGCTGCCACGGCTCAAATAAGAAATAGGTTCATACTAAAGTGATGCATCAGGCTAGAAGTATTTCCTTGTTTAAGATAGTAGTGAAACACCATGGGGATATAGAGACAAACGAGGCAGAAGACTTGGACTTCAAATTTCAGAAGAAGGAAGGATTTTATACCTGTTTTCCCTTTCACTGAAATTTTACACACACTGAACCTTTGAAGTAGAAACTCAGTGTTAGACAGAAAGAAAATCTCTGATAACTCACTATCTGCTTTTCGTTGAGGTTCCCCGAACTGTAGGTGGTGGCGAGGGTGGAGGAGCAGGCTTCGCTGTACCAGGGGACATTGCCGTTCTGGGTGGAGCTGCTGATAGACAGCGTGTAGATGCTGTTGGTGTAGCCATCACAGTTGCAGTTGTCCTTCTCCCTCCCTCCATTTCCAGAGGCCCACACAAAGATGGAGCCCAAACCATTGCGGCCCTACAAGAACACACAGTACATTCAGACCAATGGAACGTGAACAAGCCGCTTTCATTTATCTCCTTTCTGAAAAGGATCACAATCTCATTCAGTCCTAATGGGAATCCCACTTATAAGAGGCCAAATTCAGGGTCCATTAAAATGCAGCGTCCATGACAGAGAACACTCAGTAAATTATGAAGAGCTAAACATCGCATGAAAGCAATGCTATACAAAAAGGTTCCATGAAAACTGCTCATTGTAATAAATCATCCAACCTCTCAGTCTAAAGAGCAATAATTTCCATCTAAGAGCCACTTTATTCTATTGAGTGGCACTGTCTCTCGCTGCATTGATCAATCCCAGCTCTGCACCACCCACACCACCATCTGACAGCACTGTCACTGTGGCAATTATCTTAGCAGTCGGTGTCAGCAGTTCCAATCAGCTTTATGGCACATGCCCTGAATCCCGCTAGTCTATAACAAGATGGATGTATTAATTCATGGAGGACAGATGTGAGAGCTCAGAGTGTGAACTGTATGCTCATTAATCTGTTGGTCAGTTCATATTTCTAACACAGTCCCAAAGTGCAGGGCTTCTTACACTAAAGCTTTTTTTTTTTTTTCAGATTCAGATGTTAGATGCTGAGCGACTAGTTTCCAAAGTTAACCCCCCTAAATACCTTTTATATGCAGATAATCATGTCATTTAAAGCTGCAGTTACTTTGGAATTCATAAAAAAACCTGGAATAAAATGAAAGCAAGAAAAAAAATCACTGCATGCCGAGTAAGTGAAAGAGCTGATGGATCAAAGGTGAGCTGGCAGTTTGAGAGGTACCCCCTAACAATGAATACTTAAACAAATAAGACTTTGCATACTTTAGATTTTGTCAGCGCGGCTTCTATTCATTGTCAAAGATTTCCCTTCCTGTTGGCCCTTTAGCGGACATTACTTTCAATTCATAATTGTCAGGGTCAAGAACTGCTTTGTTCTCCCCGCTTGTGTCCTCTCATGCTTGAACAGTTCAATTACCGGCAGCTGAAAGGAAGCCACACACAGGCAGTAAATAATTTCCGTCTCCCACAAAAACTCCAGTGTAATACACAAACCCACACACCTCTGTAACTCCACGCAGAAAAGCTTCTTTGGCAAGTTTGGCAGGTCCGTCCACTGTCTTGCCGTCGTCCTCCGGGCCCCAGCTGGCGCTGTAGATGTCGATGTGTTGGGGGTTCAGGCTGAGAGACTGGGCCTCCACCATGTCAGTCACCTCCCCGTCCAGCATACGCACACCTGCAAACAAACATTGAGGCACACACATATTTTTTAAACATTTGCATTTTACTTATTTAAAATGTTTTAAATATGAAACTGTTTATATTGAACCTAGAAACCAAATGAAGGGATGATACTGCAACTGACCATCACATCACCTCTATTTAATAATATTATTAATGTTCCATTTCCAAGAGTAGAAATGACAATAACAGTTCAATACATGAGTTGTTAAAAAAAACATAAGCTGAACACCAGAGTGACCTGCAGTGTGGATGATGTAAGAAGCAGGATTTAAAAAATAGGGGACAACTGTTGGAATAAAAGACTCTGCACCTGCCAGGTCGAATCATGTTCTGACTGCATCATGGCTATCAATGATGCTAAAGGCTAAAGCAACAGTGAGTACAAGAGGCTGCTCGTCTATACACTGCTGTGGTTCTTTGTGTTGTAGCTCCTCGCTGTACTCCTGTTCAGTAAGGCTTGACATGTGCAGGGGCACGGCACTGTTGCTGTGGTGCTGTTCAATTTGCACATTTACACACTTCCCTCCGGCAAAAACGCCCGTGCACTTGCAGAGTTTATGCAGTCGTGCAGCAACTTGTTATTCATGCATCTCCAGCAGGGCTGTGATAGACGCCGCCATGTAAATCAAACATCATCTCGATTGATTTGCTTTGGTGCTTGATCTGGTTGGAGGGAAGAAAAACAAGACTTGGCAATCAAAATGGATTGAGATCAATTACATAGCGGGCACACTGCCTCTTCAAGAACGAAGCAAATAGGAGACAGAATTCCAAAAAATAATGGAAAGCTTTAGTTGTCTTAGCCTACATGTCTGGGGGAGATTGGTGCAGTTGTGTAAATCAAATCAGACATGCTCTTATTTTGAGAGAATAGAACAACTCACTGATACATCATCATGGGAGGCTTCAATTTAAGACTCGTTTATACATTTCAAGATGTTGCAGATCAAGTGCTTTGCCAGAGATCAAATATAAATACACACATTACAATCGAGGAACAGTACACAGGGAGTGAGGCGTTTGTCCTAACCAATTATTTCTGCTCTCCGGTCTCTCTGCAACAATCTCTGAGAAGAGAAGAGGTCAGGAACGAGAGACACAGTGAAGCAAACTTATTTCCCATTTGAAGGATTGCAGGTCAGGATAGTCAATCCTGCAACGCATGGGTTTAAATACCCACGCTCTGGGTCTTTGAAGTTCTCCCAAAGAATCAAACAGGCACCGTGCTGCTTGTGTTTCCATGGCAGCCTGCTGTGAGAGGGGCATGTGATTTACTGAGGAGAATCAAGTATCTCCGGTCTGAGTCCAAAATACCCATCAATCCCAAAACACAGAGAGAGGTGGTGCATCAAAGTTCATTGCACTTCATTTATATCTATCTGCAGTATTATGAACATCAATGTAAGGAGAGAGACTCGTGACTCGCTTGTTAACCTTCAGGATGCACTTGCAAATTTAAGACAAGGTAACGGCTCTTACCTCTGCCGAGAAGGTTATGTTTTCACCCATGTTTATTTGTCTGGTAGTTAGCAGCACTACACAAAATCTACTGGATGGATGACCATGAAATCTTGTTGAAGGACGCAGTTGAAGTAAGAGCCCATTCGACTCTGCCGAGGATTTAAATAAGAGATCGGAGCCACAGTTTTTCCAAGTGTGTTAGCTAATAAACTGCAGCAGTGTGAGGAGGTTAGTAAAACAAAGACAATGGAACTCTCTGGCTACACGGAGACAGTCTGGGGTTGACCCTAACAGGACTTTGTTTCAGTTCTGACATCTGATCCTTCAGAAAGGTAAAAGCCTTAAGTGTGTGCTGTTTGTCTCCTGCCCCACCTACATGACAACGCACAGCACACTTGTTATGTTAGTGTAGCTGAATGGGTTGTAGTACATTCCCACTTTCCATCTGGAACGATAATAAAAACTCGAGTTATGGCGCCATTCTGACAGGGTTCAAATTTTATCACTGGTAGAAATGAGCTGGAGGCTACCGGGATAAGCAGAGCAGTAATGACACCGAGCATCTCTCCACATAGCAATAAGAGAAAAGCAAACACCCACTCAGTCAGTCCGTGTAGCAGCAATGTGACAATAACATCAGCTCACTTTCATCCTAATATCTCACTGAATGTAGCTTCAATGTCAGAATCACGCACTGAGGGAAAAAAACATCATGAAATAATAAAATAATTACAATACAATGAAAATTTTATGCAAATAAAATTTGTTGTTTTTTTCCCTTTTATCTGAGCAACTGAAGCTTCTTTTGAAGAATGGAGGCAGAAGCTACAGACACGCTCTCTCCCGATAGACAGAAACACAACAACTCATCAGGGTGCAAATCCTTTTTAGATCAAACAAATTAATATTTCACAATATTGTGCTGCTCACGTGACATTTTGTATTGCCTCTGTGCCGTTTGTTTGTTTATGTCTCCCTCACTCAAATAAATGAACTGTTGATTGTGTCATTAAAATATTAAGTTTGGAATTAACGCTGCCATTAACTGCGCCGCAGAGAGTCAATCTCGCCAAATGCAATATTTTTCATCTAAATCTATGGGTTATTTGCTGAGCTAATTAATATTGCATTATGGAAATTGTAGTTTGCTCAGACAAGAGCTCACATAATAAATCACAAGCAGGAGAGTCAGAAAACCGGCTTGTTTAGGTATGATCACTCTGTTGCCTCCAACAAATCAATGGAACAGAAAATACTTTGTTATCCATCCATCCATCATCCCTCCTGTTTATCCTTTGAGGGTTTCCTATCAATTGAATGTATCCAGAATATACATTTCAGAAAATGCGATTCAATTACTCTTTGTTATTTGTCCAACCTACAATCTGAAACACCAGTTGAGGTAGGAGTGTGCACCACTCTACCTGGACACTGGCTCTTGGGGCATTAAGACCTGGTAAATGTACATATATTCTGACAATTTATTCTCAGACTCTATCTTTGACAGGGCCTCAAGAGATATCTTCCAATTGCTTTAGACAAACCATAAAACTGATTTACTGCAGTCAAATTGTGATGCCTCTGTTGTTCTCTGACATCTTTAGAGGAAACACGAGCACATCCAGATGTGTCGGAATACACCGAGTTAATACTTGATTTGGTACATCTGTACAATCTCACCGAATCCACCATAAACCCTATTTGTTATAAAGCTTTAATATTGAACATTTGGCAATTCGGGAAAAGTGTTGTGCAAATAATCCCATTAGACATCATCACGGCCCATACAGTCACTCAATGAAAAACCAGCACTCTTCCAGTGCGGGGCTAATCCACGTCATAGCGGCTGATGAGAAACTGACCGACACTAACACAGCCGGTGCACAACAAGTATATCAGCTGTCAGTAAATAATTCATCTTAAATGGAAGTTAAGGGCTCTGAGAATAAATAGATAATCCACTTATTTCTTTTTGACCATACCTCCAATTTTGGCATCGTAGGCGACACCGACTCCACAGATCCCATTGTTGGCTACTGCTGCCACTTCTCCAGCACATCGTGTTCCATGCCTGGAGAGCAGATTGAGAGAGTGAGAGTGAGAGTGAGAAGCATATTTTAGACTCCATAAACACACACCCACGTATACAGAGATGTACACACACCCACAGGTAGTGTTCTGCTCCAACCAACCCAAATTTTTTATTTTTTTTGGTTGAGCAGCCGCCTGAGACAAAACAAACTTATAAAGACAGAATCTTGGCTTTAATCTATTTAAACAAATTACAATTCCCATTTGTCCAGAAGAAAACATTCTGCCGATGAGAGGAGACGGCCATATGTTACATACTGGCTTCTAACATAAGTAACCTTGGACTGCCGACAGCTCCTGAATCAAGACAAGGTAGCAGGGAAATGAGATGACAGGCTACCATCACACATGGGAGAAAATGTGAATTAGATTTGCCCTTTTCACACAGGTCTTTCATTAAGCCTGAGCCTCACTGGATAGATGTGCTGTAACAAGATCCAAGAACCTGCTGCAGCGGGACTGATCATCACATTCCAGTCAGGTGCTCACCCCTGGTCAGCCAGATGGATATGTATCCTTAATGCCCTTCAAACCATGGAGCAATTCCCTCTGGATCGCAGACAGCATTGTTGGAGCTTTGGCAAAACTGTGCCACAACTACAAACACAGCACTACTTGAGAAATTATTCAACAGATGAAGACTTCTAAAAACAGGCTCTGGGTATCCACACACACAGCAAGGCGTCTCCTGCTGATTCACCATGACATAGTTGTTGCTTTTAACACACCATAGACGTATAAATTAAAAAGAAAATAAATATCTCCCAGCGAAAATACTTTCAGACATGTAAAAAAAAAAAGATGTTTAGAGGTTTATGGTGATAAGAGTGGGCTGTCTGTGTTCACATCAAAATCACATGATCCCCGCAGTGGACTCAATTCGCTTCCTGTATCCGTCTGCTGTACCCGGCTGCCCCACCGTTCGCTTGAATAATGCAGGGGAATTAATGCTATTGTGAACGTGTCTGAGCAGAAAACCTCCTGCTGCGTTATGCATGTGAGAGAGACAAACTCCAGGTTAACTCTGGAGACAATTCTCCAGATTTTACCAGCAGGTCGTGTCAAAAAAAGTGGTTAGGATTATTTTTATATTCGATTTCTACAAATAGATCAGTTCCTCTCACTCTTACAGAGCCGTTACTCTTATTGGCCTCGTACCTTTTCAAAAAGATGTGTGGTCGATATTAATAAACTGAATACAAACAGGCGGCCAGTGCTCTTTAGCAGTGGCAGCTGGGACTCATCAACATACAGCAAGGCAATTAACAATCGATCCTGCCAACTGGGGCTCTGTGTATTTAGACGAGCTTCACTGAACTTTGACTACACATGTGAAGGGCACTTTGAGCGGCAGCGAGTGGCGGAGGGTTGAGGGTTCTGTGGATCAGGCCCTGCACAGTCGATACTTCCCGCAGCTCAATTCCTGCAGGTCACTGACAGTTTCTGAAGGAAAGCAGCTACCAGCATCACCACAGACCAGTTCAGAACGGGCAGTGTAGTAGATGGCAAGCAGGTCTGTCAGATCATAAAACATGTCCTAATAAAAAATAACCCAGACTCATATCTCAACATTCCTGGAAATGCTCGTCTGTTGACTCTGGAGTCTTATGACCTACAGCATCAGTGTTTGTGATGCAGCTGATGATGAAGCAGCTCAGGTGTCTGCGATGGGATGCCAGGCATGCACAGGCCAGTCCCTCCTGTGTTCAGCTCTCCCTCCACATCTTCCTTTGACACATTCATTAAAGCCATTTACACGGTCGACTGATTCATGGCATACAAATACTGTGAAAGAGGTGATGCCTTTGGTTTCTGGACCTGTTTATGCGGTAGCTCTTGCATAATCAGGTTTTTTGGGGGGGAGTGATTTTCATGAGAGCGATGAAGTGGATACAAGACGATATCCTTTCGCTGCTCCCACTCACTGTCCGGGTCAATAAGAAGGGAAGAAGAGTCAGCCGTGTGTCAAACTGAATGAATTCTGACATGAAAGCATTTCGCTTCTTGCTCCTTCATTCAACGTGAATTTCCATTTCCAAACATAAAGGCATTTTCATAAAACACTTTGTAAGCACGACTGCTCCGTGCTAATCCAATCAACAATGTTCAGTGCAGCACATTTCAAGGTCAAATCTAGTTCACGTAGCGTTGGATTCATTCCACTTTTCAGTGGAAAAGTTATAGCTTACAATGTTAGCTGGTTGTAAGACGGGGTGAGAGTCGCACAAAAGCTTAAATCTCACCACTTTTTAATATGTTTTCCCATTGTGTGGCACGGTATTGGTGTTGTAGGAAAGTGGAGCATTGAGAGAAGGCACTTACGAGAGATCATAAACATTTAATTTCTTCACTGGGGTCCTTTAGTTCACAGACAGTAACTTTAAATGAGACCTTGCCTGAATTCTAGGCTGTTACAATCTGCTCACACAAATTATCAAGCAATTCGGAAATCTACATCAGTATTTATCATCACCTGCACATATGTCATTATAATGCTTCATTAAACTGGCTTATGTTCATTTGAAATGTTAAAAATGGCACTGGTGTTAACTTTTTAATAGTTTACGGCCCACATAGCCAAATGAGGCTTATTCCATATCTAATTGACTTGGTGAGTTCTACTGTCGTTAGGACGATCAGTCCTGATGAGATGCCTTAGGGACCCTACCAATCCTCCGACAATGAGGGCAAGGCATAACTGAACGTCCTCATTTTGTCTGCATGCACACACTAATGAGATTGGCAACACATGAAACCAAACCTGGCTCCAACCTCCAGGCCCGGGGTTTCAAGAGGAGTCTGAGGAGGTGAAATCATCACATGAAGTGCTCCAGTTGTAAAACTGTGACTGCAGAAACAAAGAGCTGTCTGTCGTGACAAGTGCATCATTGTTCAATCAGTTGTTAACAGGTCACACAGAATGATGATCAGAGTGATAGTCTCTCTGACAGAGTGACTCCAGTTACGAGATAACAGATGCGCATTTCCTCTGAATTGCTCTCAGAAAAATTATGACAATGACACGATGGTGATAGCAATGCCTCTGAACTCAGATCTATTACAGGACTGTTCAACTTGAACATCCTTGAATAATGAAGCCAAGAAGACAGACATTATGGCAGGTATGGCTACAAGAGATGTGGGGAGTGGGTCCTATTGCTGCTCATCTAAAAAACTGCACTTTCAAGGGACTGACAGATTTTGGAGTTCTTACATGGATAAAATAAAAGATTCATAAAATGAATTATTAATAAAAGATTGTACATGTCCCCAGTTATATTTAGTTTTAACCGCAGGCCACAACAAAAGACAGTGAAGCGACAGTCAATTAGCGTGGAGCCCGCCACCCCCAACATTACGCAAACTCAACAACTTCTACATACATGTACTGCTTCCAGCATCAGTGTTGATCTCACATTTACAACAGCACTTACATTATGACCAACCTCCCAATCCCTCAGATTGTTAGTGGACGACTCACTTTGGTCTTGTAATAAATGTGAAACTTCAAAACACACTTTGCCTCCTGCATCTGATGCGTTGTGCTCAGGCTCAGGATCCTGACGTCATATGTAACAGAGATAACGGATCCCAGTGAACAAAGCAATTTCAGTGAAGTCTAGTACTGATTACTGAGAGGGAACTACTCCGGGTACAGCCACTACGGTTGGCTGTAAGCCCGAGACCAACAACATGATTGGTATTCATACTGACAGCTGGCAGAGCCATTATCATGTGCAAAACCTTAACTACCCCTCTCTTGAGACTGGCTAAAGAGACATGCTATCGTCATACAGATGCGTCCCAACTCGGTCTGTGGAAACATGGGGAAGGTATTCACTCTCACCAAGCTAGCGAACGAGCCTCTCAACAAAACAGAATGTTTTTGAATAAACACACAGCAGTTACACAGGCGCCAAATGTAATAATTGAAACATTTTGACTGTTGCTCTGGCAGTTTGACAGAAAAGAGGAGTTCTAATGACAATGAAAGAGAAGCAAAAAAAGCGTAAGGAATAATTAAAACATTATGGCTGAAACCTAGTTAAACAATTCATACACTATTTTATCAAAAGGGTTTCAGATATCAAAGTTAAGCATGCTCTCTGAGTGGGTGCTGTATCAAAGCGTGTATGAATGAACGCGCTGGCATTGTGACTACTTATTGTGGAACCATACCCGTCCAAAACGGCATTGATCTTTTTATTTTGTTTTTAATCTTCAGATTTCCCGACATGGCCCATATTTGTTGTCTTGCACGTAGCATCTTTCATTCATTTATTTATTTTATCTTGCATTAGCGTAATTGCCTAAAATCATTGAAGCTCCCGGGGATGTGCGTAGCCGCATTTGCTATTCATTAGTGTCTGGGCTGCTCCCGAACCTCAAAGGTAAATCTGTACAACTGTTTTGCTCTGCTCATTCTTAAGTCTGTTAATGGTTCTGCCAGTTTACTAATGAGCAGGCTTGCAGGACAAAAGGTCTGATGATGTTTATGGAGCACGGCAACAGAGGAAAATGAAGTAAATGTCTGCAGAGAGATTTATGCGGAGTCTGGTCAAATTAATCAGCCTGCTGTTTGCAGTACAGTTAAATAGGTCCTTTCATCCATCACTGTACACTGAATACGTGCAGTCAGTTTGCACCGTGCCCTTATCTTGTTTTTTTTCTTCAATACATCATAATCAAGAGGAATTCTACATGTTTATTACACACGGTGAATAGTGTCATTCTGGCTGCCACAGTTCAAATTACGGTTGAGTCGACCCCGCACTAAATCAAGCAGCAAAGAGCAGAACGTTTCTGCAGAAGACTCGGCCAGTTTAGCCAGAAAACTTAAATTTGGAAACTGTCCTGATACAAGTCAGAGGAAACCCTGGAAAGAGAAACATTTAGATCCCATGCCGTCTTACATAAACATGAGGGTGAATAGTCACATTGCTACCAAGCCATCCTCAGTGCTGCCCGTATGCAGGGGAAGAAAGACAGCTTTATAGAGGTGAACAGACTTGTGCTTTCTGCGGGGAACAGATACTTACAGTCCTACGCGGCTTTACGCAGTTTTATTCCCGCCCACAGGTTGTTTACACAAGCATCCGCAATAACCCACTGTAAACAAAGGAAAAAGAAACGCACTCCCTCTTAACTGGTCCTGCCGTGAGGACGACACAGGGAGCCAGGTGGCAAGAGATAAGGACCGGGGTGAACGAGGGTTTGAAAGAGGTGCAACCAAAATGAAGGAAAGATGCCCAGTAAATGCTTGGCTCAGGGCCACTGTGAGCTGTCAGAGAGCTCACACCTGCCTTGCACAAGATTTTGGATCTTGTGGAGCCGTGCCAGAAGCCTCCTACGTTCTTTCACAAGAAACCCCAACCATATATGCTTTTGTAGAAATGACGTGTTGAAATATGGCACCATGGCACAAAAATGTGTGAATACATACGATTATAATAATTATTTTTAACATTTTATAAGAAATAAAAAGTTCCAATATCAGCATTCGCCTTATATAAAGCACACTGCATCTGAATGGATCCTTCAGATTGAAAAAGAAAGTGATCCAGGAGCTTTGTCTAGTAGATGGGACATTCAAAGCTCATTTCAGAGGCGATAGATCAAAAAAAAAAAAAAAAAAACCTAGCTCAAGTATAAAAGGCAGGGATCCTGCTGTGAAACCATCTCTCTCACACAGCATCAACGCATAAGCAATCACATGACCTGCAGCACAGTAATGATGATTGTGAGCTTTGACGCCTTTTCAGGCCAGTGGCCTACAAACAGCACATTACAGCAAATCAGAAATTAAAGTCAGATGGGAGGCAGGCGTCGGCAATGAATAAAAGAAGACGAGCAGTGGCCCTTCAGAGCCAAGCAATCTGCTCTGTTTCATTAATGCCAATGAACTTAATTCTATAAATTCTCTGCAAGACATCTCTGTGGTGATAAACAACTCCAAATGCCATCAGCAGAGGCAACCGCAGTAAAGACATGTCCTCATCTGTCCTGGTGTTGATTTTCTTCTTATCCAGGTTGTAGAAATGCCCTGGTGGTACCGGTGCAATTTATGAGGCTAACGTCAATCCACAAACTAATTCAGAGACAGGATTCACATTAAGAAATGATGTAAATAAAATATGTATGATCAAATCTTGGACAAAACAAACACCACAGGACACAAACTTTTTAATTAGAAATGTCTCATAAATGATGCAATTAGAAAACAGTAGTTGATGGGTAAAAGCCATTAGCCAAATAACATCAGCCAAGTAGCAGTGAAAGGGAACAATAAAAAATAAAGACAACAGACAAAGACAAGAGTGGAATTTAAATTTCTACCTGTTATCATTAAGCTGGGTGTATCGTGGCTGAGGATCGGGGTCACCATCGTTTACATCATAACTGGCATCTGGGTCCTTTAAAGAAAAAAAAAAAAAAAAACATATTACTGTCAGATATAGAAACCATCAACACACTGGAACGATTCTTAAAATACAACACATTCCTGCTATACAACTTTTCCTGTAAGTGTAAAATAGTTTGTGGAGGCAGCAACACAGTTTCTCCAGAGAGACTTCAGCTAATTTAGGAGTCATACTCACGTAGTTCTGCATCAGGTCGGGGTGGTTCTTCTCTATTCCGTCATCGAGGATGGACACCACCACACCTTTGCCTGTGTAGCCCAACTGCCACGCAGCTTTGGCATTCAAGTCACGGTGGTTGCTGTTGTACTGAGGATGGAGGACGAAAATGACTTAGAATCTAATTATCCAAGAGACACTCAAGTGCCGACAATACTGTGCTTTTAACTAAAATTGGAAGGGCTTTCTCTATTACAATAAGGGCGTTTAAGTCATTTAGATGAAGACTGAGACCCTGACTGAAACATCTGAGGGAAAATGAGGCGACTTATTGGATTGCAGCCATTCCTCCTTGGAGAAACACTTAAGTTTATCAGAGAGGGGAGGGCAAAGTGACAAAAGGCAAGGTTAATACAGAAAGCAACAGAACCATGCTTATATTTATTACATGTATTATTAATACCAAGCCAAAGGAAAGCACTGAATTGTTTGATGCCGCAAATTAATCATTATATATTCTATTTGATATGCTTTTGACATTCAACTCGACCTTTGGGCAAAAAGCCGTAGCTGGCTTTCATCTTATTCAAAACCTTGTAACACGTGCCACTGGTTAAATTTAGCTTGTCAGATCTACCATCCACCATCACTTCCTCTAAGATTTCAGGGCTGTGTGAACAGAGCAAGGAGGTTTGTTCCTCAACCTTGTAACATCATTGACGCTTAAGCCATCAAGAGGAAAATCAATTCAAGCTGAGTGTTACGATTTGTGATTCTGATTCAAAACTGGAAAGGGCCTATTGCGGGTGACAGGCTAAGTGAATAATAAATGTGGCATGTACGAGGTTCTTTTATGAATATGCTCATCCAGTCCTTTTCCTTCTTGCTTGATGTCAGCTATTCTGCACCATGGTGTCTTGAGCATGCATAGAGCATGGGATAGCTGCTTTGAGGCTTGCCCATGAAGCACTGGATTCATCCAAACTGCATTACAAGAAGTAGGTGGAACCAGAGGAGAAACATTATGTTCTAATATTAGCTTCTGTTCCAATTCAGGCTCCTATAAAAGCATTCTTTCATCCCCAAACTGGATTTCAAAGAGAGAATGCTGGCACTCTACTAGTGAAAACATCACAAGGATTATTTCATATATTTCATTATATTTCATTTGTTAAACATCTGAAATCATAGTCAGTGAACCTTTATTTTACCGTTATTTTATCTCACAAATCTATGCTGTATCGATTAAAGTGCTGACATTTTGAACAACTGGTGATACAAGTCAGTTTTGCATCACCATGAATCAGCCTTCAGAGGGCTGAAGCACCCTCACAGTAATTGAAGAAAAAGCAGAGCTGAACTGAAGATCTCAGGGGTTGTTACTGCTGCTTTTAACAAGCTAATACATCAGTGACATTCCAGTCAAATGTGAAAATCAATCAGCTGAAAACATGGGAACCTGAAGATGGATCTCCTCTGTCTGCCTTCCTTTGTTGCTTTGCCCTCTATGGACTCAAGTAGACAGTTTTTTTACAATGCAATTTGCACAGTATACTTTTGTTGAAGCAACACCTTCAGGTACTCAGTCTTGAGCTGCACTGTCCAAACAAGACAGACTTATACTAAAATCATACAGGCTTGGTCACAACATCAAAACCCTAACTGTAATTGCCTCTGACTCCTAGTAATTGAAAAAGCAAGTGTGAATATGCAAATTCATTTACACACATACAACACTCTTCATACTCACCAGGTACCACTGCTCTCTGAACTTGGGATCAACAGGATCAGCGAAGGTTTCCCTCTTTTTCCTCCGCTTCGACACCTGTTGTTCTGCCCATGTCACCTACACACAAACACATGAAGAGATTAGCAAAGGAAAACCAGAGGATGCTCAGGAATTATCAAAGTGCCATCGACAAAGAATACAGCTCACTGTCATAGTAAAAAATAATGATGCGCCAGCTATGAGGGTCACCATGCAAATGCATTAATAGAGATCCCAATTATCGGCAGAATGACCCCGGACAGTGAGATTAGAGGCACCAGAAAATGGTGAACTCCTGACTAATGAGACTTGCGGATGGATTCCAGGACGCCACCGAACTAATTAAAATGTCTCGATTGGTGTAAAATGGGATATAGCACAGCCATGTATGGGTGGATCTAATAAACATGTATACACAACGACAATGTACTTAGAAGTACAAATTTTCGTATGTCTGCCAGGTCAGCATGTACACTTTTGTAATGTGCAAATCTCACTCCCTCTGCGAGATTGGACCGTACAGTAAAATGCTTGGGTAGATGAAAACCGAATAAAATTTCAGAGAGAGAAGACAGAATTGCCTGCTGCAAGGACAGAGCACCGTGTGTGAAGGACAAGCAAATCACAGCGCACCTCTCTCTCCCGTCTCTTTACCTCTGCAGATCACTAGAGACGTAAGTGTAAAAGAGGAAAGAAATAATGAAGGTCATATTATCTGCCACAATGAACCTATGCCAATCCAACAATAGCATTATTATAATTCAAGGACCAGAGAGATTTGTGCACAAGTTCATGTTACTATATCAGTGAGAAGCTGCACTGGTCTCAGGAGACATTTTCACCAGGGTTCATCTAGTTCTTGCGGGGAAGATGAGGTCAGCGCAAAGCAACAACATGAAATGAAAATTGTACATCCAACATCTGAACATCCACTGACATGCATGTGGATTCGGTACTTAGCGTAAGAAGACATAACTAGCAGTTATCTGATATCAACCAGCATCAAGGCATTACCACTATCCAATGTTTGTTTTATTATCCAATGTTCCCTGTTTGATACTTTGATTTTTTTAAGTATGTTTTACCTGCTGAACCATAAGAAACACAGCCCAGGGTGTATCTAGCACAGATCTAATGAGCTAGTAGTGCTCAATAATTTTACAAATCACAAAATACTGAAACTGCTTTCCATAAAGTAACGATAATAATGATTTATTGATGTTGCCGATGCTCAGGATTTCTGTTTTGCTGTTCCTTGGGCTCAGTGACCATTGATCACAGCACTCTCATAAATAAACTAAAAGTGCTTCTGTATATCAGGAATTGCCCTTAGTTGACAGAGAACAGAGAAATGTTTCCAAATCTCATTTTTGGCACCACTGATATCTTGTTGTTTGATTGGTGGCTGGCATCCTGTTTATAGTTCCGCTTAATTTTCTACTGTTCTTGTTCTTCTTCTCATCATTTTATTTTGTTTTCCTGTTGATGTACAGGGTTGTTGCCATTGTTGTCATTGTTGTTGGTTCGATTGACAGCTGGATGTAAATTAGGATGAGCAGGGTTGTTGTTGTTGGTTCGATTGGATGCTGGATGTAAATTAGGATGTACAGGGTTGTTATTGTCATTGTTTTGATTGGCGACTGGCATCCTGTTTGTAGTTGAATTGCAATCACCTACTTCATTTCATTGTCTTATGTAGTTTCGTTTCTGTGGTTTCTGTCAGGTGTATGGTTGTACAGGGTTGTTGTTGGTCTGATGGGCGGCTGGCATCCCATCCACCTACTTAAATTTTCTTCAGTAGTTTCTCGGATGAACAGGGTGCTACAAAGGTCTTTATTTAGTCCCATCCTAATAACCCATAGTCTGTCAAAGGCTGGAAGGACATGTTCACAGCCCCCAAAATGTTAAACATACTATAAACCCACTTCTCTCGTCCTTACCTGTGTCCATTATTTCCATGTAGTCCTACGTCTCACATTGCTTTGATGCCAACATCAAAGCAATGTGGTGTCTTTACATTACCTCATAATACATTTTCAGTTGTATTGACCAAAGCATTTCATAAGATGAACAAAAGGAGAACACTTGGAATGAAATTAATTACATACATAATCACTTAACAGGTCAG
The DNA here is from genome assembly GCA_016785235.1 of Pseudorhombus dupliciocellatus. Lineage (NCBI taxonomy): Eukaryota > Metazoa > Chordata > Actinopteri > Pleuronectiformes > Paralichthyidae > Pseudorhombus > Pseudorhombus dupliciocellatus. Next base: position 8,544,590 of record JAFBJW010009053.1, on the reverse strand, counting down.
GTTAGGTGACCACCACGCTAACTAACCTGCAGCTGCTATGTTTTTTAAAAATGAGAAAGTTCAAAGGTTTCACTATCAGGGACAAATTCTGCGATGCAGTTATTCAAGTTGACGATGTCAGGTTTCCAATCCATAGGATCATCCTCTATAACTGCAGCCCCTTCCTGCAGTGAGTAATCACAAGCAATTCATTTTTATATACCTTACATAAGAGAGTCAACTCTAATGTCCTGTCTGAGTGTTGTGCTACATCTCATTCGAAATTTATTCTACGCAACTTCGACCAGTCACTATTTTATATATGCCCAATATTTATTTTTCTCGAGCTAGTAGTAGTGCTCTACCTCATCAAATAGCTGTCTGGGTATGGCCAAGATGGGATTACACATAAAAATCAATGCATAGAAATGTTAGACTTACACAAAAAAATGTAATGTGTCACTTAAATAGTTATATTTATGCTTAAACAATTCAACTAAAACGGAAACATGAATGCACTCAGACAGCACTGCTGTCTTCTGACTTTATGCTGTTGTCAGTACAGATATCAAATATCTTTTTTGATTCATCTGCTTTGTCTCCATCCTCAGAACTCTCTTTGAAAGCTGGCCCGCACAAAAAAAATTTGAATTGCGCGTCGTGTCTCCAAAGATCATGCGGCTAATCATCGAATTTGCATACAACAACACCGTTTCTGTGACCACAGACAATGTACAGGAATTAATGCTTGCAGCTGATTTGCTCAATATAGAAGGCATCACGCAAATCTGCTCTGACTTCATAGGTGAGCAGCTTTGCCCAAACAACTGCATTGGCATCTGGCAGTTCACAAATTTCTGCTTGAGCCCTGAACTGAAACGCAAGGCATTCAATTATATCATCAGTTGGTTTGAGGAGGTCATACTCTGTGAAGAGTTCCTGCAACTCACTGACCAGGAGTTATCCAAAATCCTTGGTTGCAATGATCTCAACGTAAGGGCAGAGAGTACTGTGTTTGATGCTATCCTTCACTGGATCGGCCACATACCTGAAAAACGCAAAGGACACATCGCTGCGCTCTTGTCTAAGGTAAATTATGTTCTGAAATCTAATCTAGATATACTTTATTTACATTATTCATCCTAATTCTTTAACACAAATGCCACAAAAAAATGTAACATTAACATACTCTTTTTTCTTGCCCCTGTTTAGGTCCGTCTGCCTTTGACAAGCAATGATTACTTTATGTCTATTGTGATGTCTAACAAGTTAGTGAGGCAAAGTTCTGAGTGCAAGAAAATCGTCTCAAATCACCTCAAAAGCCTGACACTTGATTGTCAGGGCACTATGGCCTGTACCCGTCTGCCTAAAGCAATCATTTTGGCCATTGGAGGCATTAGCAGGGGGCAAATAACAAGCTTTGTTCAGTCATATGATGTCCGTGCTGACATCTGGAACAAGGTTCAATACAATATGATGTATCCCAGAACCAATCATGGGGCTGCGTTCCTCAATGGATATGTCTACTGCATTGGTGGATTAACAGGTGGTTTAAGGGGACATTTTGAGTTTTTAAGCAGTGTATGCAGGTTGGACTTGAGCAAACATATCTGGCAGGAGGTGGCAAACATGCACTGTCGACGCAGCAACGTGACCGCAACAACGCTGGATGGGTTCATCTATGCCATTGGAGGCCACAATGAACAAGGTCCACTCGAAAGTGCAGAGCGCTACTTTCCCCAAACCAACCAGTGGAAACGTATCGCAAGCATGAATGAGCCCAGAACGGATGCCTCTTGCGCAACACTTGATGGCAAGGTTTGTGAAGTAGAAAAAACAGAAGAATGATACTCCAAGGAATATATACAAGGAAATATTTGAACTACCTAACACTGCTCCATTTCTCTTCAGATTTACATTTGTGGTGGTGTACAGAGGAACCTGGCGCTGGATACGGCAGAATATTACGATCCACAGACAGACCAGTGGACTAGAATCGTCTCCATGAACAACAGGCGTCGTGGAGTTGCTGTTATTGCATTTGAAAACCAAATCTATGCAGTAAGTAAATGATATTGCCAACTGACATCCACTGCTGACATGACTGCAGACTTCCACATGTCACCTGAATGAAAGTACTCAATGTCCAGTATAACTCTACAACTTTAAATTCAGATATATTACTTGAAAAAATGCTGTACTCAGGATGGCACTGGAGAGGAAAGCAGGGATTATCACAGATATGACTGGAATTACTAAATATTAGTGAATGCAAATACCCTAGATGCCAGAAGCAGCATTTCATACATACTGCCATCCATTTAACCATGCTGGATGAGCCTTTTAAAACATATTAGGTGCTCTGTGGTTTCCATTGAAATATGACTGCAGAGGCACAAAAAATAAAACTTAGTACATGTTCTTCTAATGCTACTTTATACAGTGCATGATTCTCAGTTTAAACTCATTTACAAATCAGAAAATTTCCTCCCACAGTTTGGTGGCCTTGACAGCCGAATGCGCCTGAAAACTGGTGAGGTCTACAACCCCAAGACCAACACCTGGCATGAAGTGGCTTCCATGGTGACACCCCGAAGCAGCTTCAGCCTTGCAGAGATTGAAGGCCGGATCTTTGCTGTTGGAGGCAGATGCATCTTGTGCAATAACTCTAATGTTGAATTCTATGACCCTAAAACTGATCAGTGGTCTGTAGCTGGGGAGGAAAAGTTTTCTTTCCGCGGGCAGGGCTGTTGTGTTATACATGGAATCCCCAACTTGACTGACTATACTTTCCCCCGTAATTTGTCTACCAATTAAGTATGCAGGTCATAGAAGAGGAATCTGATGCTAAGGATCTAGCCCTAAAACCTGTCCAATTGTGTGTTGGTAAGGCACAGGCACAACACAGTAAATTGATTTTGTCGCCAGTTCATCGCAGGGCTGACATGTACAGACAGACAACCATTCACACCTAAGGCCAATTAACCTGACATGCTGGAGGAAACCCACACAAGCACGGGGAGAGCATGTAAACTCCACACAGAAAGGCCCTGCTGGCCCTGACTGGGAATCGAACCCAGGACCTAATTGTGAGGCAGCAGTGCTAATCACTGCCCCAACGGGAAAAAGAGAATGACCAGCCTTTAATTAAAAAAGAAAGTTACCCACAATAATGCCCTTATGTTTATTTTTTATTTTTCAGTCCTTGTCTGTCCATCCTGCAAGCACAATCCTCATTTAGTGACCAATGGTTTTACCCCATTTTTTAAATTACGCAATGATTTGGATAGTACAGCACATACATAAAAAGTGAGGGGATAAGGGTAATATTGCTAAGCTATACGATAGTTTAATCAACATCCATGATAATTGCAAACAGATACAAATACAAGTACAAGATAAAATTTGTAATGATTTGTAATGAAGTTACTGGAAAACTAAGCTTACTCTTCCTGAACAGACAGAAACTGGAATACTCCACTTTGTCTGAGGAGCTACAACAACAGGAAATGGAGTCAACGTTCAAGGAAATCCCAAAGAGGGCCATGGGCCATTTCTAACAAGGATGACAACAAATCCAGCAGAAGCCATTTCATTCCCAGTGTGCACCTACAAGGCATTACAGCACGGCCAGGGATAAGCTTGTCCATGTTTCAGCAACTAAGTTTGAAGGCATCAGATCACTTTTGACGTATTGAATGTATCTGCAGTTGCACTTGTATCTATTTATAGCAAGACTATAATTACTGTAATTGGCCAGGAAATGTTCTATTTACTGAAATTACCACACAGTTTAGATGTTAACATGTTGATGATGATGAAGTAAGGGACTTACAAGCTTACAAAACAGGAACAGTGTGAAAAATGTATCAATGTATTCTCCAGTGCTGGTCAGCTCCATCGTTAGGAGGATGAAAATATATGACAACATCAAATGGCAACAGAGCAGAGGGGGCTATGCTAGCTTTATCAGTAATGGAGTCAACTGATCACTATTAGTTTAACGTGCATCTTCAGATACAATTTTCACTGTAATCTATTGTGCTCATGGTCAGCCATATGCCAACATCAACCTACTTCGCTACGCCCTGAACTACGCTCTTACCCTGTGTCAGCCTGAGAACCACAGGGCACAAGTGAAAATTATTAATTTTCTTCAACAATTCCACCTGTGCTCTGAAGTACTTCCATCAACTGACACTTAAGAATTTAGAATGTGATTTCGGGGAGGACGGCAAGAGCCTCTTTGAACCCAAATCAAACTCCCCAAACACCTGTCAAAACAGCACCTCTCTCCCTGATTAAGAATTTTAAAAAGCATATTATGGGAAACTACTGAAGCTAAACTGTGTTATGGAAACTGTTTCACTCTTATAGGTACACCAAAGAGAAGAAATGAATATGATAGTTTCTTGGCTGGGAGAAGTTGAGCAATTTAATACACTCTAGCCCAAAGGTCATCAGGCTTTGTCAGCTTCCCTTTTGTTCCACTTTGTTAGGTGAGTCTTTAGAAAATACTCATATTGTCTTTCACAGCTTCAAACACAGTGACTGCATTTCCACAGCCATGAAAGTTATTTCACACAACTCCATTTCTCGTTCCCAATGGCATAGGACACAAGTTTAGTTTCCAACTAACCACAAACGGCATAGAAAACAGCACTGTGGGAGTTCAGGCAGGGGAACCAGTTTCATAGAAGTGTACGTATCAGGGGAGCATCCATGCAGAAGCTCCACCTCGGGGCAAAGGGTTCGGTTCTTTGACCTAGGTCATGAGACCATAAATCGCTTTCTTTTCATTCTGCTTCTAATCTAAGGTTCATGATGTGTGAAATAACAAATAGACTTAAAATTTTTCTTTTCTTCTTTTTTTTCTTAAATGAAGGAGCACAAAGATAAGGTAGGACATTTCCTGCTGCCCTTGCTCCTCTCATCTGTCCGCCATGTGAGCCGTGATGGTAGATAATGTTCAGTTGGTGACCATCTGTTGTGCACCATCTTTATTATGCAATATGGTTAACAATGAGTGCACTATAGAAGGTACCAAATGACTAAACATTCAGACACCATCAACTGTACCCTCTGTACCCACCATCAACTGTAAAAAAAAAAAAGACTTACCTTGGAGTCTTTTTGCAGACGGACTTGTGTCCCTCTGTGATCTGACAGCGACCTCTTCACTACTGTACGATGCCGAAAGTGATAAATATCACCAAATACCTAAAAAAGACAAAGCAATGGGATCAGTTATTCCGTATGCTCGTTCAAATACATTTTCTCAGGGTGTGAATGCATGCACCTATAAATTCAAATTATCGTGTTGAAGAATAATTACTTGTTAAACAAAACAGATACAGACAGGTGTTAATTGCAACTACAATCTAGACTTTAATGAAGTGACCCATGAACCGATTAAATCATCTATGAAGGTCCTCGGTTTGTTTACAGCTCCACAGGCTACGAAATGTTGCTTAGTGAAGGGAAAACGAGGAGTCATAATGAAAAGTGCCGCTGCACGCACATTTAGACATGAGCAGCATAGACACACAATTTACTAAAAAGGAGAAAATAAAAATATAAGAATTGTCCCAGCCAAGGTCAAAGAAGCTCTACGCTATTGCAGTCAGTACTTCAACATTCCTTCATTCAAAAATAGGCACGAATCACTCCCCGACCTCCTCTGCTCCTGTTTAATCACAGTAAACAGGCCGACTCCAGCCAGGCCCACACAAAAGGCCCCTGTGCACAAAGCCAGTGGACAAAGGGGAGGCATTAACCAAGAGGGAAGATGCACTTTACAGTGATATTCAGCTCAAACCACCGCAAGCACGTATTCATTTTAAAAAAATAAGAATGAGACCATATTAAGGAAAAAAAAGAAACGGGTTACAAACTGGGAAATAACCCTGCAGTCTTCTAAAGAGAGAAATGAGAGCATGTATCAGTTCTATCTGCCAAACCAGAAAAAAAGGAATGACATAAGATTAGAACAAAACAATCCATTAGGAAAATCTAATTAAAAGAAAATTACGTCCATGTCGGATTCCTCAATCCAGGCAATGTTATAAAAACTTTGACATAAAACCTGCATTTATAGAAAAATATTTATATTCAACATGAGATTCCACAGAATGTAACTCCTCCTTAAAATCAATCGATTGGCACCATATTTCACACACCCCTAAATATGTATTACAATACAATGTAGGAAATCATTCATCTGATTATTCGAAATCATTGGTTTGGAAACTGCCATCAGATTTCATAACAGAACAAAAGGGTTTCAAGGATACTTGCAACAACTACCCCAACAAAAGAAAAGACAGGGTGCCTTCGGAAATTTGTCAAACGATAGAAAAACACACACACACACACAAATGAGGGCAATTCTCATGCTGCTAAACGTCTCAACCATCGTATGGAAAGCTAAGAGTGTGCGTCTGCAGCCATTTCATCACAAGGTGTGGTTTAACCTTTTTCCAGTGGAGAAAAGGGCATTTACAACAAAGACACTCAGACGGAAAAATGATGTGGGAACGGGCCAGGACTCGTGAGTGACCATTACCGATGTGATAAGCCAGGCACCGTTGGAGCAGAACGAGCTTAACTGGTGCTCACAGAGTGGCCCATTACTGGGGTGAGGCATTAATCCATCAACCTCATTAAAATGCATGGTAACAGACAGTGGAAAATGACTGCTGGTTTGTTTGCATGTTTGCTCCCTCCCTATAAAATGTACCTTGTTGGAGAGCACTTATCCTGGGGTCTGGTTTCTCATCTCCAGTGACTGTTGACAGAATTATGTTCGACAAAGAGCCACACAATGTCTGGAGACAAATGTTGAAAGGCTTGGAGGCTGCATTAAAATGATATGACAATGTTTTCCATATGGAGTTGTGCAGAAAAAAGCCTGTGGATTTTGGAAATTACACTTGAGGCCACGTGGCAGTTAAACTAAGGACACATCAACTGTGACACTATTGCTTTCAATTCTGATGTTTTACTGCGCTTGATAACAGGGCCGCCGATGTAGGACATTACCATATTTAGTTTGGGCATCAGAGAGTTGAGATAAATCGAGAAAATGGGACTTATGCAAGCACAAGCGATATAACCTCCGAAAATAGTTAGGCAACTTGTTTATACAATTAGACTGGAGCCCAATAATTCATTGCAGTGAATGGGTAGGAAAGGAGCATGGGCTGCCACAGTGGCAGCTGGACATAACAAGCAGGTACTTTTAAAGCAGGGGAGAGCAGACGGCGCTGCCAACACACCTGATAATGGGTTTGCACATCTGGCCATCCTTTCTACCATGCCCCTCCTTGTTTTCCCCCTTCATTATTTGGCCTGCAGGAGGTATTCCGTTGCTCTTACTCATTAACCCGAGTTTGTTTGGGCAGGGTTATGTATGCATTAGAACACAAGCTTGAAAGTTTTTTTCTTTTTCTTAGTCGGAAGGGGAATGCGCAGATCTGGGTGAAGTCAGAGCTCCAGACTGTGACCAAAAGTCTGTGAACTAAGACTTGCTGCGTCAAACGTTTGGCTCGAATGTCTCTGTAACTGGTCAAGTTGTGACATTTCCTCATCTCATCTGCAGAGTTTAAACCAACACAGGCCCCAAAGTGACCCTGCCCTCACTTCTTACATGCTGACACATGGAGTGGAAGAGATGACACGTTTTGAACAGTGGTTAAATACTGCAATACTAACGTGTATGTACGAATAAACTAATAATTTTATCAAGCCTTATAAGGCAAACTAAAGCTACATTATTTATCAACATCCATTCTCTGGACACATTCCTCATCTATGTTTATACTGTCAAGGCAGATGTCCACAGTCCACTCTGCTGTTCTGCAGAAGTGACATTAGCCCATTTAATGTTTGTTTAATAGAAATATTGGACATTTGAGAACAATGTGGACACTTCATTTTCAGCCTGAATTTTCACCTTTTTTTCCCTCGACAAGTTCAGAACTATCAACATCATTTTCCTGGAAACACTGAGGCCTTTTCCACAACAGGAACTTAATGACCCATAACTCTGCTATTGCCGCCACCGCCTCATGAGCAAGTTCCTGACCCTACATTTCAGATGGTGGTGATAATCATGGCGCTAACTTCAAGGTGCTCAGTGGAGAGAGGTACAACACCACAATAAATGCATGCAAGTCAGGACATGCATTCAGAAAAGCACTGGGAAAAGGTCGGCTTTAATATGAGATATTTTCTGGATGCTGCAGAAAAACACCATAGTAATTGTAACGTGAAACGCTGGGGAACAGATAACTGTTAAGCAGGACACCTCAACATTATGGAGAGGAAGCGCCTGAAAAAGTTTAACATAAGCCCGAACTGCTATAGAGATGTAAGCTCAGAGACCGATGGACAGACACTTCACAGCTAGGCCTTCATGATGATGTCGGGAGAATAATCCCCACAAGACAGCACATTTACACAACTGGATAGGTAGATAAACACCCAGCTGTATAGAGTTTATATAATCAATTATAAAAAAGACATTTCATTTCAGAAGTAGACACACAATCACTCACTGGGCTCTGGGTTTTCAGACAGCTCCAGAAACACAACACACTCAGCGACCTGATAAGCTTAATCATTGATATGCTGTCATGCCCATGGACGTCTCCCCTTCGGCAATTTTTCCGCATCAGTGTTTGACAAAAGAAAATTTGTATTGACATGATAAAAGAAGGAAAATGACCCCCCCTGGCCTATGAATACTGAGGCTACAGCACCAGGTCAAAACTGGCTGACTGTATGATATGTAAACTCTAATCTAAGTCTGGAGTCAGACACCAACTCAAATCAGTAGTCCATCTGAGCCGAGCTATAACGGAAAAGGTTGTTGACCTAAGCTGTCCTGACCTGTCTGAGAAATGCAGACTGTAAACCTGCAGGCAAACAAAGTCTGCTCAAATGTGATTGGTCAATCACACTTTGTGATGTTCCTATGTGATTTCAGGGAAATGTTTACTTGCTGGTTTAACCTTGAAAGAAATCCCAATGTGATGTAATGCATGGAAACCCCCCATTACCGTTGCACTACACAGTTAGTGTTTAACAAGGACTGAGACTGCAAATAGAGAATTATTTGTTTTTATATCAACTCTAATATAACTAGACTCATAACCCTAAATCCTGCCCATCACTTACAGACTCTGGATACTCACATGCAGAATTGATTTCAGATTTGAGAGTAGGATGACTTGCAAAAATATAAATTTCAATCAAATGAAACACTGAGCAGAATGGTAGCATTGTAATTAAATGCATCTTTGCTCGGCCAATTCTTTATAGCTAACTGAGGGTAATGTTGCACAAAAGCCATTATTATCTCCACTAAGGATGATAAAGTATCATGCATCATGTCTAATTGGATAATATAAGAGAAACTCTGATCTTTAAAATTGTTCCTTCCTTTACACAACGATTTCACAAAGCACCGCATTGCAAACGCAGCCATCTTGTTCTCCTGCTTCCAGAGAATGTCCAGGAGCTATTAGGGGGTGGAGCCAAAGTCGTGAGGTCTTGCCAATAGACGTTCGACCAATCAAGGGTCAGTTTCTGTCAATCACGACATTACACCGACAGCATCAAAAATATTAACACATCCGATAAGGAGTGAAACAGAGAAACTGGAACAATTATTTATTTTGACCTTTTAGTTTGGTTCACGTCTCATTTAACATCATGGACCAAACGGTGTCCATAACCTGTACTGCCACCAAGTGGCAGTCAAGACGCTTTGGCTTAAGTTTTGAGGAGCAGCCATATTGTGCATTATGTCGATATTTACCTCACTAAGTATTGCTCTTCATGACTAAAAATTTCTACGATGTTAAAAGAATACATAGATTTGTATGTAGCACTACACACTAAATTCTTAGCAAATGCTTCCTTGTATTGTGCACTCAACAGCAGGAGCCCTTAAAACACATCAGACTCTTCAAACAGCCCAAAGAGCCCTAACCATGTGTATGCAATGACATGCTGTGGCCTACTTTTTAACTCCCACATTCTTAAGTCTATTTTGGCAGATCTGTTGAGCTTTTGAGATTCCTTTCGTGGAATAAAAGAATAGAATTCTTTATGTGTGGAGTTTCAAAGACCATCAATAATTTACAGGAGTAAAACTGAAAGGAGCTGTTCTAATAGTCAGAGAACTTCCAACATGATGAATCCCTAAATCAAACTTTTCTGGTAGAACTGTTAGAGCTGGAAGAAACAACTTTTCACTTTTCATTATCAGTCTGCTGGAAATCAAAGGTCGCCCCATTATAATCATATTAACAGTCGAGATAATTTCTCCACATACGTCGTCAACTCTCACGCAGATGCCTTAATGAGCTCATCCTCATTAGTGGGGGAATTCAACTGCATCCATTGCTGGGTACTTAGTGTCGGACGGTGTGTGTGTGTGAGAGAGACATTACAAAGAGGGGAAGCATGGTTTTTAATGACATGGGAGGCAGCTCTATCACAGGGAATGCAAACATTATGATGGCTTCTGTATCCATGAAGGAATAAGATATCTGATGTGACTTGAACTGTGAAGACAACTGAAGTGAGGAAATCTACTCTTTAATGGTGGGAAACTGTTTAAAACTCCTAGATTAACAAAGTGTTTTAACTTAACACATCTCTTGTGTTATTCCGATCAAACGCTTCTGACAAACCACGGATTTAAGATCCTGATTCAGCTTATTTATCTAAATTTATCACAAAGACAGGATGCAGAGAAACCGCCTGCCGCCACCTCTGCATCTGACTATTCAAAAAGCTTTACACATCGAGCGTCATCTACGTGCCAGACTAATTCTTTGCAGGGGGCAACCACAGCACATCTCTGAATGTGTCGAACTACCTCTTTAAGGTGCTACAGTGCAACAATGAAAAACACAAACATATGCTTTCATTCCCCCCCCCCCTTTTGTAATGATGGCCCACACATGTACATGAAAGGACCAGTACAATCTGTTTTCAGTGACTGATGTTCAAATGAAAAAAGAAACATCTAGCAGGTATGGAGCATCACATATTTATGTGATAGGCTAGTGTATCCAAGGACGAGGTTTACCTTAAAATAAATTGCAGGGTGAAGTAAAGATTGACAGCGATGGGACAGACAATTTACAGATTCATCTCAGGTTCTTTGCTTCTCAGGCCCTTGGTAGGAGAACTGGAATGCACACTGATAGATAAGGAGCTATAAAAGTGCACTGTATAATCCTGAGGTTGGACAGAATCAATGCTTACTGACGAATAAGCAGACTTCAGGCAGACCAAGTAAATAATTAAGGTGAAATTTGTCTCTCCTAGTTCTGTTTATTTGCATGCTTGTTCCTATAAAATACTAAAGCATGATTATTCGGCCGGTTTGAGAGGTATAGGAAGAGGTAATGTCCTTGACATGAGGTTGACACCTGCATCTGAAGTAGCTTCTATAAAATTAACAGTGCATTAAAACTGGCAAAGAAGCACTCGGGCCGTAGATGCTGAGTGTACAAGGGCAAAAGTAACTGTGGAAGTCTGCATTTCAAATATCACATCTCATTAATAACCTGTTGCGTTTTCCCATCTTCTCCTACATGGTCACAAATTGAAGACTTTGCAAAGCGTGATCACTTGTGGAACAGAGGCTAATAAGATTTAAGTCATGCCGTCTAATTTTATCTCCCCTCTGCACTCTTGGAGCACAGATAGGGCACTGCTCTTTGATAAAAATACCTAACAGGTTCTTCCGACCCAAATGAAGGAGCACTGGGGCCATCTGAGGAAGCTGAACATTTAATTTCCTAGCAACTTTGTCTCTTAACTATTTCCATCACTGTCATCTTCCTCCACAGAGGCCTGGCCACTTCTGTCTCTGCACCCAATGCAGGTGCCCAACCCCTGGCTACTTCACTCTAATGGATGTCGCATTAGAAACGTGAAGAGGGGTTTCTTCTTTCTTCTTACAATGCCTTAAATCAAACACAGCGTTCACAAACACAGTTGCATATTTATTTGAAGTTGTTCAGTTGAGATGGAAGAAAAACTTGGCATGGTTTATATACATGAGTCTCTGACATCTTACTCACATCTTTACATACACGTTTGAGTTTATTGAGTGTACTGCTTCATGCCACACATAGACATGAATATGATCCTCAAACTCATTCTACTGCTGCCAATGCCCAAGGCCATGCACATTTCAGAGTATGATCCTTTCTGTTGGACAAAAAGCCTCCAAAACATTGCACTCCTCCTCACTGGACTGCAGGTGAAGTGGTCTGAACGAAAGCAGGATCACAAAAGAAGATCCTAAGCAAAGATGGAGGAGGAGCAGTCCTCCAAGGCGGTTTGTTACTGCTGTTTCCATGGAGATCAGTAAAAGCTCACTTCAGACAGAGTGGTATATTGTCAGAGGACTAGGTGACGGTGATGCAGAGGGTTTTAGCTGGAAATATACTAACAACTAACTTTACAGTCAGCTTTATTGCTTGTGTTACTAAGCAGTTCCAAATAATAGAGATGACGAGCAGGAGAACATACACAGGACTTTCACTGACACATGAAACCAACCACAAACGGCTGAGACATTTGCTATGGAATTCACACCATGCATCAATTCAGCGATTATGAAAAAAAATTGAGGATGTCATTCTGTCTGAATGACGGAGTGTGTGAGTCATTACTTATCTGTGCCGCCTGTGTGTTGGTGGAGGAAAAATGACTTGAATGACTAGCTGTGCATTTGGAAGTCCCCTTGCTGCTTCCTTTAAAGACTTAATTGTGAATTTGGACCAATAATAGGTACGTGGTGCATTAAATGCCACTCACATACGCACACTCTCTCGTCATGCTCAAATCTGTTTCAACATCAATTTCACAGATAAACGAGTAGTAAAAGGCAAGAAATTGATGTTGCCCAACATTGATCCTGTGAGTGCTCACTCTCACTCAGTGCTACAGAAAAGGTTCTGAAATGACACGATAGGACTTTTAAGTGTCTTTAAGTCAAGGAAAGATTTTAATGCAAGTTGACAGTTAGGATTTTCCATTTTTGAATGTGGTCTACACTGTCACAGAGGCAGAATAAACGCACATTTGAGGCACACCTATTTTCCAGCTACCCTGCACAGACTGGATGCTTTAAGCTCTGCATCAGAGAACATCAGAATTTTTATCAGTGCCAGGAAACAGACATGGACCATTTCTGAAAGCACTTTCTATATTTAACTTCCGAAAGAAACCAGAGGACATCCTGTAACTAAAGGATCATTTCCTTGTATATCTGTTGTCTCTTAAGAAGGTATAACAAGCACAGCGAGTCACACCCAGGCCTGAGGAAGCAACATAATGGCGTACTTAATCTCCTTTTTAACTGGTTTTACCACTTATGTCGGTGTGAAAGTGGTAGAAGAAAGTCAGCTAATTCGCAGTGTTGAACTCAAACACGTACGACATGTTTGCAAATGTTTTGTCAGGAAGAAGATCTTGTAAGACATCAAAGCTGCATTTGGTGAAAAAGTGTATTTTTTTTCTTTTCAAATAAAATGGACGCACTAGTGAGACAGACGAGTTAATAAAACAGTTCGAATGCAGTTTGAATCACTATACAGAGCAGTAACGCCCGGAGAATAATGAGCACACGTTACTCAAAGTGCTGCACTGATCTACAGATGTGTCGAGTGACGACGAAAACTGTCAACAGCTATTAAGTCAATTGAAATTTGGTTCAAACTGAAAATACATTTTCGAGAAATGGGATTGAGCTTTCAATTGGTTTGTTTTCCCCCCATCACTCTCTATAATCCTTTGGAAACAAATCAACATAGAACTCTCTGGCACACTGGGTCCAGCTGCAGCTGCAGCCCGTGACAGAAAACTCCGCTCCTCCGAATCTGAAACTGATGTGTTCATTTTGGTGGGTGACTGTCGATCAGCACAATTATTCATAATTTCCATTCCCTGGGCGGTGTGAACAAATGAGCTCTTCCAACCAAATAATTCAGCAATCGGGGGAAGATATGTTGAAGGCAGTTACAACAGAGAATTATTCATAGTAGACAGCAGCGCAGAGAAAAACAGCTCGGGTCTCATCCACATTATGAGAATGAAAAGCAGTCACAGCCTTGTCAAGGAACATTAAACTCAAGTAACATGGCTGCACTTATTTCAGCACCATCAAATAAAGCTGTGCTGGGTCTGGCATAAAAATAATATCATTCAGACACTCGTTCCAGAGAACAGGGAGTGTGCGGACATTATGCAGCCCATTGTTTTGCATAATATGTGACCCTGGCACAGAAGACATCACCATGAAGACGCACATCAACTCAGTTTAAGTAACATGACATGAGCGGAGAGAGCTGTGCGTGCAAGATGAATTACCACAAGCAATTATGTGCTCAATATCCATCTCTCTCAACTGACTAACTTCAATTACAGACGACAAGCCCTCTGAAAACGCCGACCAAACACGCATCTTTAATCTGGTCTATTTTCATAGGATTTGCTGTTCAGTATTTCAGTCCAACCATCTTCGGAGCTAGACGTTTCAGAGGGATTGAATTTCTCATAAAAAGTGAGCGCAGATAATGAATGTTTACGTCTAAGCTGAGGCTGTGTGCTTGGCCTACAATAATCAGTTAGGATTTGCAGATGTCCACTCTCAGCTGTTTCCTAACTGCGAAGCATCTCATTTTGTCGCAGTGCATCGTGCCCTCCGTCGCCATTCTCATTTAAAGCTCTGGGAAATGTTTCTGTGAGTTCTTTGCTCTGGCTGGTAGAAACAAACACTGAAGGACACAAAGTCCCAAAAACAAGGTGAGAAAGCCCGAGGTGGCCGGCACAGTGGTAAGGGTGGTCATTAAAAAGCAGGGCGTGGCATACACTGTAAATCTGGATATACAGTGCTCATTGACACAGGATGTTCTCCATGTCATTGGAGTACACAGGCTGACACAGAGCCATTCATGTCATTCACAGCAGGGGAGATAGAAAACCAGAGTCACGGAGGATCACAATGGCCGGGCGTTACCCCCACTGGGCATATGTTGCCGTCAGTTCATCATCTGGATATTTTTGCTCGGTTTAATTGTGGAAGCGGAGAAAATCCAAGCCGCCGTTTGGACAGATCCAAACTGCAGAATGACACAGTCACAAAGAGTTACCCCTGACTGCCTGACGCACTTTGTTACAGTGAATGAAGGGATGTCAACTTTGAGTTGTGTCCTCTTCAGGGAGAGAAAGAAGCTTCTCGTGTGTGACCTTCATCACCCTGCATCACAAAGTAAACTCAATGGCTGAGTGGGGATTTAATCAGAGGACAACAGTGCCTGATGCTACATGCATCTAGCAGAGCAGCGTGCTTGTGATGCATAATTAAACCTCATCTCAAGACGATGTGGCTGTAACTGTGCTGGATTGACGGCACTCTAACTTTGATAGAGTGAGAACACTTCCATCCTCATTACTGCTGTTGGCTCATACAGTTTGGTGGTCTCTTCTTAAAGGTTCTGAATGAGAACCCGCAGCAGCCTTCAGCTGACATAGAAACTCAAAAAGGTGTTCAGTTTGTCCAGTCGGGGCCGCTGGAAAAACAATGGGGGCCTTTATATAAATATAAAGGGCTCGTTACAGATTGTGGGAAAACAACAATTTGCGCAATTTGCAATGATTACCAAAAAGAGAAAACATCACTAGGATTACATCATATCAAATTTCTGTCAACAGATCCTTAAATCTTACACAGTGGACCTTGAAATTCCAGCACTGCTCAAGGTATAATTAGCCAAATAAATAGTTCCAAAAGGACATGTTATCACATACTTGTTCTAACCCAAGGCCTGTAAGGGCGAAACAAGTCTGTAATCTTTGTGATATCAACACTGGCAGAGAACAAGACAATATTTTTTTTCTCAACAACCTCAATTTGCATTTGAACACATGGGATCTGGTTTGAAGCTCATTAGCCAAACCTACTTAAGTCCATTACTTTGTCCTTTTCATGTGCTCCAGGCCTGGATAAGTATGTGTGTGCCCGTGGTGCCATTTCAGGTCACACCAGAGAGGAAAATTCCTTTCTCTTAAAGAGTCCGACCCAGTCTGTGTCCAGCCGGCTGCCACAACTGCTGGATTCAGCTCTCTCGGAGCCCAAAACCACTGCGCTGCTGGGACAATGACAGGAAGGCCGACCGCAACAATTTCCTCGCAACTGAAAACACTCGCAACACGAGTCTCGGTCCTAAAATCTCTCCAGTTCTCCGCTCAACGTGTTATTCATGTGATTACATACATTCGCACAGCTTTAAATCAGCATTAACTCCTCTCAGGATATAGGGAGGGGTTGATGATGTAAAGCACTTCTACACATTAGCTTTTTTGCATGGCTGAACTGGAATGGACAAAATTACTGAGGTCATCGTATATATAATATCTTAGCATGTAATTGAAAATGTGCAAATAACAATTCACTTGTTTCCTACAACACCAGTCTGCGATTAATTTACACTGGGACAACAACACGGAAAATATACCAAAATAGAGGTATGCCAAGCTGATACCAAAATAAAATTAATAAAATGTTTCTGGCTGCATTTAGCATGAGTGTGTGTGTGTGTGTGTGTGTGTGTGTGTGTGTGTGTGTGTGTGTGTGTGTGT
>JAFBJW010009053.1:8449216-8527873 GCA_016785235.1 Pseudorhombus dupliciocellatus | reverse complement strand
TGTGTGTGTGTGTGTGTGTGTGTGTGTGTGTGTGTGTGTGTGTGTGTGTGTGAAGGGGAGACAGAGCTTCTAGTATTACAGGTCTGCCGAGCAGTGGGAGGCTGACTGTTTTCTGTGGATTAAACACTAAACCCACTTGTTGGGAAAGCTCCCTCAGAGCTGAACCCAGCACAGACAGGACTCATCTATTTCCAATGCACCATAATTACAGTCCTCCTGGTTTACTTAGTGTAGTAAAAAGACCAGGAATGGCTGTGTTGGATTCTCAGGAAAACCTGGGAGCTGAAGTACCTCCGCAGGGCCACAGCGACAGCAGGGACTGCAACCGAGTGCTGAAAGTTGTCTGGCCTGCTGCCCTGGGAATGAGAGCGAGTCACTGAGGCTCACCAACTATAGCCACCACAGTGTCCCGTCCAAAACATTGGAAACATTCTCTCAGCTGAAGCACCCTCCACAGAAACGGATGAAAACACATGCTGGCAAAGCAGCATCATGGGGCAGGGACCTGGACTCTGTTTACGTTGTAACGCTGAGAAATAAAACAATGGGGACAAACCTCAAAAGGAATGTGAGGAGGACTCCATTTTAAGCACAGGTGCTGCTGAACAGGAGTGCCATGCATAACTCAGTGACATGTAAACAGACATTAAGTGGCTTTTGATTAATCAACTTCATCTCGTAAATTGGCCCTGGGAAATAATTCAATATGACGATTCATCACCCAAACTAAGCCTTCAATTCAGCACAGCTCTTTTTCTACTTAATCAGTATTGTCCATAGCAAATAGAATAAAATAAATAGGTTTTCAGTTGCTTTATTTGGTGTGATATCAAAGTGGAATTTGAACATAAACAGCCTTAAAACCAAATCAACTAATTTCCATTTGCATGTTACACCATCTGTCTTATACCACCTATATTACTGGTTTTGTTGGTTTTATTTTTAATAAATGTCTTTGGGCTGATGATCATCAATTTTGGAAAGAAAGAAAGAAGGAAAAATGGTCAACAGCTGGACAGTGGAAATAAATAGGGGTGATGTATCACAGCATAACTCATATTTTATCATATCATGTAACCAAAGAGCAAACCCAACCAGAAAGGGGGCACAGTGTTCCGCCGAGTCACAAACAAGCTATGCATTATTACTGAATGACTCCCACTCCAACTGCACCGTGGCAGCACACTCAGGCTTGAAAAAACGACAAGATAAAAGCCACCCAATTCAGTCAGCACGACTTAAGTCAGCAAAATCATCACCCGCAATAAAGGAGATGAGCTCCGTCTTCAATCGGAAGCATCGAGGGATTCAATTCCGCAAACACCTAAAGAGGTGGGGGATATGGTGGTGGTGGTGGGGGGGGGGCTGTAACTCATTGATGCATTGCTTACATCAGCAGTAAAATATTCATGAACATTCGTCTTGAACCCCCCCCCCACACACACACACACACACGCAACTGATACTGTAAACAGATGTTATAAATTCCACTTCCTTTTAAACATGGATAGATGGCCAGGAAAAGAAACACTGTGTTTAAGCGATTGTGTCACTCAACTGTCAAACCAGACGACTCTTAAGGACTTCCATGAAAACTCAATAGGTGCCACCTTGACAAGGCTTTCAGATCAATAAAACAGATGTTGTGACATCCTGAAACTTTTTTTTTCTTCTTTTTTTCCAAACAATACCAGGAAAGAAAACCCTAAACTGTTATCTCTGGTGCATTTGGGAACTATTTGTGCCAAGTTGGCAGTCTACCACAACATTACTGGAAACATTGAGGCGCAAACAAGCACCTACCCAGAGTGCAGTACTGCAGGGAGGGAGCAGCCTGCACGATGCATGACTGGAAGCACTGAGCAACTCTGGAAAATGAACTCAAAAGGAGCAACAAAATGCAAGACAGGGAGACGGAGTTCATCTGTTGCCTTGACATGATTATCTTCCACGTTATTGCTGAAAACGTGGTGGCAAAACAGCTTGGCTAACAGCTAGCAGTGACGTGTAACAGACTTACAACTTTTAAAAAGCTGGCAAATGTCTGGAATTCAATCTTCTATTTCAACCCCTGACAAAAGTCACATTTACAAACAGATCACCTGAATCCTGTAGTAACAGCTCAGAACATCCTCAAATTGCTTAACTTGACATTATGGCTGATGTTTTGATGTTGAAGCCCCTCGTCGCAAGCCTCGAATATTTGTGGGCAATTCACACTGAAGCTTCAAAGCCATGGTGCTTGTGGTCGCACTGAAGGCAAGGGTCCATTCATCCCACAGTTTTCAAAGTCACATTTGATCCTTGTGGTGACAATAACAATAACCTGCTCTTCCTCCCCTCACTGTTCACTGTGTGAATGAGGGCGTCACCTGATCTGTAATCTGCATAAAGCATCTCTGCGGCGCTGCAGCACAACCAGACACCTCAAGACTGCGGATCTGTTACAGCCTAGCAGGACTCCAGTTACAAAGGAATCACTTGCAGACGTCATTAAAAAAGGCTCCACCCAAATGCTGCATTCCTCCCACAGTGCTGCCTCCATTAGGCCAGTTACAGGCTTTTAAATGTTCTAACCTCTTTGTTTTCATTGTTAAAGGCTTATCAGATCCAAAGTGCTTGCCCTTTTCAAAAACTGCACCACAAAAAAAACGACTGCTCCACCTCCCAGGTCGGCGTCTCTTTGTGTGGAGGTCACACAGACCTATTGGGACGGGAGCGTTCTGTCCTACATGATCCACATGATCTACATGATCAACGACATGGCACACAAGCCAAAACCCGGCTGCCTCCGATGGGACACCACAGTGTTGAACAATAAGGCTCTCTCCGGCTGCCAGGAACCTAACTATTTAATTTTCTCTGCTCAGCCACTGAAGATAACAGGAGGAATATACGCGAGAGCTTAAGGGCGCCATATAAAACTTTATCATTAAATGACAAACCAAAAGGAACATCAGCATTTCACGTTTTTTCAACATACATAAATTTGGTGTAAATTAATTTAGCAAGGACTCAGTAATGATAAAACTGGAGGTTGTTGCCCAGTTCTACCAGAGTCTTATCTCATGGCCACTGGAGCAGAGGGGGTAAGTGCATTGTTTAACAGCCCCATTAATTGTCTTTATTCCATAATGTGCTGTAGTCATTTCTCCACTCAGATTAATAGTGTTAGCGCAGGGATCAAATTTGTTACCGTGTGTTTAAAACCTTGCTTCCTTATCGTTTCTTTAGGATACACTGTGAGCCTAACCAAGGACATAAAAAACTGCCTTCACCTCTGACCAAGTAGCTCTTAATGTGAAAATATTGCTGGCATACTTCACCACACTTAAAGAGTTTGATGTCTTTGATTAAATTCACGGATTGACAGATTGTATTTAACAAAAAATAATTGTCTCTAAAGACAGTCGGTGGTTAAGAAACCAATAAAACTATTTTCATAAATAAATGAATTCTTAATTCTTTTTATTAATCATCACTTGACATTCCTAATTTTAAAAAATGATTTAAAAAAAAAAAGCCTTTAAACCTGTTTTGTGACAGTCAAAAAGCATATACATACATTACCAACGCAGCCAGAACAAAAGAACACACCCTTTCATTTTTTACATCATTGCTCCAGCTCTACTTGTTTACTATGGCGACTGCACTGAGATCTTTCTGCAGAGAAAACTTCACCTGCATGTTGTTACTATATTTACAGCGTTTAATACAGTCAACTACAGACAACGAGTAGTTTTAAGTGTAGACTTGTTATTTCAAATGTTGCTTCCCATTAGAAAAAGGAAAACATTCCAAGAGAACTTAGTTATTTTCCATTTCAGCCCCAACATTCTTTACATACCTTCACCTTCTAAGCGCGAGTGTGTTGGTGTGTGCGCATGTACGTACATGTGCACATGCTCGTGCTTAAACGCTAGCGAGGTGCCTGACAATGTATTTGCATGTCCCCTCAGAACATCTGGCTCTTGTTACAGCCCGTGTGACCTGTGTGCGGTTCTGCTCTGTCCCAGCCCCCATCGCTCCCCTTTGCTGGAGCAGAGTAACGACTGTGCTGCTGGGCCTTTTTTTGCTGCTGCAGTTCCCAGGACCCCTGACAACATGGGTGTTCATTCCTTTGCTCTAGGCTGGAGACGACCTCCTGCGGACCAATTTGTTTTTTTTTCAACAAGTGAAGCCAGGGGCTTCGTCCAGACATTTGTCATCCTCAGATTGTCTCCAGATTCGCTCACATTCCTCTGCTGTTTGTCTTTTTAGGATGTTGCCATCTACGTTTACCACACCTGGTGTAATAGCAACCACTGGCTGTCTACATCACGATGGTCAAAAAAAAAAAAAAAAAAAAAACTGATGCAGCATGTGCTAACAATCCTGTGAAAGGCGTGTCAGAAAGTAGCATCTGATTGTTTTGCTCCAACTTTCAGAGGCAAAACAGTGGCCCTCGTGTTTGAGGACGCCCTTAGGTTTGTGAGCTCACATCTGACATTAGGAAGTTTCTCCACATGTGTCTCCAGTGACCATATGTGATTGGATCTCACTTTCTCACTCTATATGCAAATGAACACATTCACCATTTGTATTCGCAATGATCAAATGATGTTGTTTTAAGCCCATCTGACACTACAGAGGGGATTTGTTGTCAATGTGCATGTGTGAAACAGAGAGAGACGGACTCCATGCAGCGCTAGAAAGTATGATGTTAGTCATTTGGAAAAAAAAAAAAAATAGAAAATAGAAAATCAATGCGGCAGACTGCTTCTTAACAGTGCAGCTGTGATGTTTGGCACAAACACATTCTTGTATTAGTATCAATATGAGAATTATAAGACTTCAAAAGTCTGCCATCAGAGAACTCTGCCGAACGCAAAACCCACAGGACAGAGCAAAAATTCCTCAGTTCATAGGATATAACACAAGCATGATCAAAATCAGGTGGTGTACAAATAACAAGGTCAGGGGCGGATCAAACAAACTGATGGCAGGTCTCTAGTTGCTCAGCCGGCTTTGTAGCTGCACGGAGTGTGTGGAGGCGTGTGTCTGTGCCGTTCCTTGAAGCAGCTACTGAAGAATGAAATAGACTGGAGTTCAATGTCTTGAACTAAATTCTCTTTTGTTTTGGTTTTTTTTATTCTGCCAATATTAATATAATGATGATGAAAATAAAAATTTGGTATCAGTTATTTTTCTTCTGTTGTCAGACAATTGAACAACTAATATCAGCCCATTAAGACTAATTGTGTACCATCAGCCACCTCCAATTTTCATTTGCTCACTATGCAGTGCTTATTTCATTAATAAATACATTTGAAAATGAAAAACCAATGCTACGGGTAAGTTTAAGACATTGGCTGTGTTGTCATTTGTGAAAAGGATACCTCCGAGCTGTGCATGGCTCTTGCAGAGGTAAATCTCAACCTTGCAGAGCAATGACACGGAGGTTCGTTGGAAAAAAGGAAATTCAGGGGTCTGAAAAGTCTCTGACAGAGGAGCCATGTTGGCAACGTTGCCTGTAAATCTCCTCTCTTGATGTAATAGAAACTGTCCCCGACAATTCATTTTTGGGAACAGCGGCCAATGAGGGAACTCCACTGATCTGCCAGCCAACAACATCACTCACAGTTATAGTGTTGGCCCTGGAGACAAACAACCATTTACATTCCCAGTTTCATCTCTTTATTTTCCCAAAACTACTCACGAAAACGTCCTAGAAATTGTATCAGAGGTGATTCCAACATACCGTGTCCAGGACAGTGCTTTATGGGGTTAATGGCTCAGGGTTGGATTTTGGCCACATTAGCTCCAAAGTCCTTCCTCTCAACATTGGACTCTACAGCAATGCAAACAGGATAAGTTTATCTCTGCAGTTTATTAACTTTCAAAGAGGAGCATCTGCGCTGAGATGAAGTGGGATCTGGTCTGCTTAGTGAGAGAGGCCAGAGGCTGGAATAAAAAGCACTGCTCTTTCTCTCATTGGCAACAACATGAGAGCCCATCGGCAGCGGGACCAGAGATGCACCACTCTGCCGCTGATAAACCGGCCCGAGATGAAAAACAATACGGTCCTCTCTGGCTGAGAAGGCCGGCCTCTTAATGGGCCCATACCAAAGAGGGGCCCGAATCTAACGGTTCTAAGTGAACTGTGTTTGCAGAGTTATCATTACTGCACTTCAAAGCAGCAGCATCCGCCAGAGCCCCACTGACTGTATAGGGCTGTGTGCCCCATTGAAGCCACCAGCTCCCATTGGCTAAAGTAGGCCAGAGCTGTGGCACACAGAGTGGTGTGTTAAAGATTAATGAAGATCTTGCACAAGTAAACCAGCTTACAAAACATGCTTACACATAATAAAATATTTAGAGTTGGCAATCTATAAAGCTGGTGTGTTTGACCCAAGGACCCTGGAACGGCCCCGTGAGTATAGTAAGTTAGCAACACATCGCTGATGAATGGAAAAAGGACTGCCGGTTTCCATGCAAATGGGTCTGCTTATAATAAATGATAAGAAACGCAGGGGGAACGGCTCAGGATCACAAAAATTCTTAGACCCTCTCAGGGGCTCATTATTTATTTAATTAGGGAAGTGTTCAATGTGTGGGGATAAAAGGACATTTGTCATATGCATTAAGATTTAGTGTCATTTGTGCTAAAGGGTGTGCTTCCCTAGTTTATGGCCCTTTTGTGTTTACGTTAGAAGATCGTAAAACACATTTCGGTTGTGACCTTCAGTTTGGGAAATGATGCAAATATTTGCCAAAATAAATGAGCAATAACTTTCTCAATATGAATTAATTCCTGAAAGTCATTCTCAATGTTTCATGTGGGCATGTGCACTGATAGAGCTGCATTCACCTCAACACAGCGGGACATGAAGATTTCAGAAGTTGATTTCACACTTCCTTATAAACGGGGGATGCAGTTCTCTGAAGGAGCAAAGCTGCGTGGACAAATTTTCTGGTAATACAGCATAAAACACAAAACTACAGGAAGCGTGCGTGCATGTGTGTGGGGCTGTCCAAATCATGCAGAGTTGCAGCCTCTCCTCTCGTCACCTCTGGGCTCATCATATCCTGTCAGATTTCTTGCAAATGTTTTTTTCCCTCCAGTTGATTACTTGAGTTCTCCAGAGTCCAATTATGAACTCCATACCTGCATCCAGTCGTAGTATGTTTTTTTAAGTCACAGTGGATGTACTGTACAACGGAGCTTCAACGATAAAAACTGGAGGCTGTAAGCTGAAAAAAGGGAGAAGGGAAAGCATCCAAATGTGGAAGGAAGAGATTAGAAGTTCCGCCCCACACCATATCTTTCGAAAGTAATGCAAAAAATTGTGAAGTAGATTAAAGTGAACTTCTTACAGAGGCTGCCTCTAAGTACAGTGCTGTGTCATGAGTTACTGATAGGAGAGTGTCATTTCATGTATTTCATCAGAACTCCAGATAATATCCATCTCTCGTGCTCCTCCTTCAGTCTTGTGCTGAACAGAATATTAATCATCTTCATAAAAAGCTCCAGCCTCTTCTGAAAAGAGGAAGAAATCTGCACATTATGTAGCAGAAATAGGCCAAGATGGTGCCATGCAGTACAGTGAAGGCACAGTATTGCGAGCACAATCCTTCCTTACATGCAAAGCCCTGCGGTGGACCGGGAGAAAAAGCTCTGAAGGAATCTGGTGAGAACAGACCAGTGGTGTGAACACAGCCGTTCATATCCAGCAGCAGTGACAGAGCGCAGTGTTCAGAAGAAGGGAAGTAACACGTTTCTGAGAAACGCTTTAACTTTGAAGTGCGCACAGAAGCAGTCGTTTATTCATTTCTCACATATTTTTCTTGCGCCTCTGGTCAAGAAAAAAATAGATTTTTATTTTGAGTCCTCGGAATATGACATTGCGTTCTTTATGTTCCTTCCCCCCCGCCCCACAAATGAACACAAGTTATCGGCTTCAAACTCAGGGAGGAAGCACAAAAAACAAAACAATTTTTTTGGAAATGATGCAACAGACGACTCTTACACAACATTTCCTCATAACTCTTAGTTCTCTGCAGGTCGACTCCACCTTTGTTGTGTTCAAATGTTCAAAGAATTACCTCCACCCTCCTTTGTTTTTCTGTTAATTAGCAGCATCACACAACAGCAGGTACTGGATGGTGGAACGATGCAGTGTGTGTCCAACCAGCATTACATTTCACTGCAGATCCAGATTAGATAGTATTCACTTTCATTCATGTCCCTGGGAATAACGGTCGGATGTAGATGGGGAAAGGGTTATCTGGGGAACTTTGGAGCTGCTTGATTGAATTTAAGGTGCAGGTGTGCTCCATGCTAGGTGAAGCTTGTAAAAGTGTGATGCTGCGGCTTCACCTCTTTCAAGTTTAGAGTGTGCAACGGCTGTCTTCAAACATAACAAATGAAGGCCTTACAAAGGCAGTAGAGCCAGAATGTAGTCACGCAACATTGCAAAATGCAAGTCAAAGCCGAACCGTCTGAAAGGGAACTTTCAAAAGCTGCATACATAAGGGTGGAGATGGCGAAAGAGAGCATCAGGCCACAGAAAAAAG
Organism: Pseudorhombus dupliciocellatus; assembly: GCA_016785235.1. NCBI lineage: Eukaryota > Metazoa > Chordata > Actinopteri > Pleuronectiformes > Paralichthyidae > Pseudorhombus > Pseudorhombus dupliciocellatus. Next base: position 8,519,317 of record JAFBJW010009053.1, on the reverse strand, counting down.
AAAAACAAAAGGGCGAACAATAAATATAAAAGAATCTAATCAACAACTTTTCCTTTAAACAGCCTTCAAAGTAAACGGGCGCTTTTGTTACAGCAGTGACCGCAGCTGATCCCTTAGACAAATCCTCAGGATTATTACAGTGTGATGTATGGATCAAATAGCCTAACTTGTGTTCCACATCAAAGGACTTGTTGGCAAGCCCTTTTATTACAGCAGCGTTTAATAAAACGTAGGGGTGTAATTAAAGGTGCAACTAAACCACCCTACAAAACCTGAAGTTCCAATTTTTGGAAGAAAAAAAAAAAAACCTGCCTCACAAGTCTGATGATGTGAGCAAGAAAAGGTCTTTAAAATATAAAATAACCATCCGGAGATGCAAGTTGGCAGTTAATACCCATTTACCGCTGAGTGCCTCAGCCATTTTCTAATTTTATTACTTTAACTTAGTTTTAATTATTCCCCCCTTTTTTTTTCCTAAAGCAGCCCCATTATCCTGAGGTACAGTCACTGTGAGGTGTAATCCATTTTCATGTCACATGGTCCCAGCATCCTTTTCCTTTTTAAAACTGATGGTCCACTTCATATTAATATGCCTATATGTGGCATCATCTATTGGTTCAGTTCAAATGAAGGAAGGGGGGGGGGGTTGCTCTCGGTGCATCAGTGTCTTTCTTGGCGTACTGCTGTCAAACAACAGTCCTGAATAGCTCCCCACTGACAAGCAGCCAGCACCACTGACACACTGGCCATCCCGCCCTGATTGATCCTTTCTGACGGATCCAAGTGACTTTTGGCCCCGACACACCAAACCAACTAACAGAGCTGACGCCCACAAAGACGAGCAGATGCCTCACGTCAGACAGCCAGGGTTTATTCAGACAACTTGGTGTGTCAGAACTCTGGCAGATCCATATTTGCTCTATTTGTCAGGAAAATGGCAGAAATTAAAAAACCCTCTTTATCTCAAGAGTACCGTAAAATGACTTTTACCAAAAATATACTTAAATGACAAGCTTTCACTAGAATGTCTGTTTCTGAATGATGTTGCATTCACTGGTTATCTTTGATTTTGTATCATATCATGCGTTTTTAATTATTTTTTGCGGTTTCATGCATTCTTGTCTTAAGTTGTCATCTTTGCAATGTACGTTTGTAACGGCTGTGTTGAAATGTGCAATACAAAGAAAGTTATTATAAAGGTCTTTGGCTCATGGACAAGCAATATCCGAGGATGTTATCATGTGCTCCAGTAAACACTGAAGTTTCCCAATTGGTTTTGCCATAGTGGAAGTAATTACAGGCTGTAGCTGCAATCTTGCCAGTCAGATAAAGATGCACGTTACATAGAGGTTTAACCCCAGTTCTGCACTTTCAAGGAGTCACTATACATTACGTTTAAGATCATCAATATAAGCCAAATCAAGCTAAATGAAGATCTGTTTGATAGGTGCCTTATTTACTGTTTCACAAATAGGATTGAAGATTTGATTAAAAAAAAGCAAAGACTGCATTTGTACAGCGCTTGCTACTAAAGCACTTTACAGCTTAATGGAACCAAGCTATCATGTAGTGTAACCAGTCCGACCACTGGGAGCTATTTTCCGATGCTATGGAGGAACCTGGAGGAGAGCTAGGAATCAAATTGCCAACCCTCTGATTAGTAATTAGGGATTAGATTAGAGGGATAGAAAGACCTGTTTTACCTCCTGTGTCCCCACTGCCCCACTGAATTAAACCAAGATCAATTGTCAGCATTATCTTCATCAACCAGGACTCAAGCTGCCTGCTGTGGGGAAGGAGCCCACACCTGCGTGGCTGCGATCAGCGCTCAACTCTCATGTTGCGGCTATTAAACGTTGTGTTTACAAAATACGTCAGACAGTCACCTTCATGACAACACGCTTAGCGGCACATTATGGGGGAACATAAAAACCAGACGTGTTTACTGTGGGGGTTGTATGGATGCCATAGGGTGAGCAGAGTGGAGGGGAAATAAAAACAAGCATCATCACTGCTATAAAACATGCCCAGCTGCAGTCTCTGATCCTCCCCTCCAGCTCTCCTGCCCGAATCCAACACCTGCACGCAGCCAGACACCCAGTCACGCATGGCTCCACTCTCAACCCGCAGGTAGAGAAAGATTTGTTTGCTCCCGGCTCTGAAGCGTTGCCTTCGATTTCAAACCGGCGGACAGTGATGTTTTGCAGCAGAGGCAGAGCAGCGCACGAGAGCTCCTTTAGTTTAGTCGTCACTGGTGGTGATCGCTCACCTTTTCAAGGGTAATGAACAGAGAATTCATCACTTACTCGCCGATGGCTGAGCAGATGTGACTGTTCCATATCATTTACTCAGATATTTGTTGTGTTGTCATGTTGCAGAAAGACTCCGGAGGCCAGCGTCTAAAGCAGTCCTAAAGCTAAACCAGGGCTGAGGCTGAACATTAATCATCAGTTTATTATCCATCTAATCATTTGATTCATAACATCTGAAAAGTTAAGATCTTGAGAGACTCAGCTATCACAAGTTTTTTTTTCTCATCAAATATCTTACTCTGAGAACAGTCACACTTGGAACTTTATTAATTGGAGGTAAGCGTGTAAGTGTGACATCTATCAAAATTGCTGCCATCTCTTTTTTGTCAATCGCCAATTAACCGATTAACTGATTCTACGTCGAAGGTCTGAACTTCATGTCATCCTCTGGTAAAATATGCAAAAGCAGCTAAAGCGGTTGAAGTTTGATGATTACTTATGCGATGATGCACTTAATAAATGTTTAATTTCAACTCTCCAGGCGCCTCCTGAAGTGCAGGAATAATTTGCACGTGCACACAGCGGTTCTCCTCTTTGGCGGTGAAAAGGTACCTGCCTCATAAATTTTCTCCTTGATATTTCAAACTGACTGTTTCATTTGGTTTCAGTAGCTCAGCAGGCACGATAGGATAAACAGTGGGTGTTGAGAAAATATCAAGTGGTGTATCAAGGCTGCCATGGTTGGTTACCTCGCATACTGGATCAGGTTTTTGCATTGCCGCGGATTTAAGCTTTTTTCTGACTCGCTTTCTCGCCGAGGAAAAAATGTACAGCACATCAGAGATCTGTCTCATGAGTTTAATAAGAGGGATAAATGGTTTGAGTGAATACCTAAAACATCTGTTTTCACTCAAGTCCATGTTTCATATTTGAGCGAGCTACAGGCTAAAAGCTGACTTTATTAGGCTTTGTTAGAAGGGCCCCCTTCCCTCTCTGGTGTTTTTTAACTTCTTCTTTGAGGCTGAGTCAAACCCTAGCCTGTCAATCTCATTCTGGTCAGACATAATAGTCCAATTTCTCTTCCTAAAAATATCCTGACATGTTTTTAAGAAAGTTGCTGAGACGAGCCAAAACCCGCCGCTCCTCAGTTTTGAAAGTACACGGGTGTAATTGTCTGGATTCACGGCCAATACATAGTTAAAGGATTTAAGTGAGCAGGATTACTCATTAGTCTGCATGCTGTGATTCAGAGCACAAATAACATTCCTGGTCATGAGAAACATTTGAAACCTCTGCATCAGGAGTTACTACTGGTTCTCTCCTTGAAGGTTTTGCTCAATCAAATGAAACACTTGTGTTGGCAGGACAACTATTATCACATCCCCGTGTACATACTTTGCTCATATGCCACATTGAGTGCTGCGTCAGGCCTTCTGTAATTGGGCCTGTTCCACTTAAAACGGAAAGATCACAAAAATGCCGCTGAATGTCAGTGGGGAGAAATAACACAGTAGGTAGAAGAGTTGATCTTATAAACCCCCATAAAATCCTCATCTGTAAGGTTTTCCCATCGTGTCAGAGCGATAATAAAAACTGAAAAGAATTTAAATACTTTCCAACTCCTATATGTGTAGTTTGTATGGTTATGACTGAAATGACCTTTTCAGCTTATCCCCTTGTTTTTGGAAGACAGCTTGTGAAGACTTAAGCACAAGAGAGACTTCTGATGTGATGGTTCGAATAAATGGAACAATAAGTTTCCGCCTGGGTATCAGAGGAGGTCATAAAATGAAATCCTAATTCATTTAAATCCCACTTCTAAACATTTCTGTTGCAACTGTCCTTTCTGTCAGATACCAAACAGAGACATTAGTGTCAGTTCAATAAAAATTATTTCACATATATTAAAGTGACATGGATTTTTTTAAAAAGGGACAACACAGCTACGCAACCACAGCTCTGCGACAGTCTACCTTGCCCCCCCAACCTTTGTCGTTGTACCCTTACACTGCATTCGTACCATAGACCGTGTTCACGGCCACGGCAGCAAACACACAGGACGGAATAAGACTACATATTCATCAGACGCATTGTACAGTATGTTTTCGATGATGTGTACACACTGACAAGATGCGTAGGCTGGATGGTGGTTTTCCCTGCAGATCCCTAACTTAACTAACAGTTAAGAAACACTGTGATTAATAATGGTTTAAAGGTTTTGGGATGGATGCGGAAAAAGAGAAAAACAGAAACAAAAGCAAAGCAGAAAGCTCCTGCTGAGCTCTGCTCACCAACAGCTGGGCAAACACGATGGGCCAACAAAATTAATTTTACATTCACACCGTGGCATCATAAAAACACCAGGCTCAATAAATATAAAGGAGAATAACTGGATATTGATGTGAATATAAAAACTGAAATAAATAATTGATCTGATATTTGACACACATCAAGAGGACACACCTCGCCTCATTATATGCAGCCCATTAGAAAGTCGATGAGCGCATAATCAGAATGAAGGCAGTTTTATGTTCGCTCACGGCCTTTGTAAAACTTGTAGCCTCAACTCAGCACTTCGACTTCCTCATGTCTGAACCTCAGATCAACTTGTTTTTTTGTTGTTTTTTTCTTAAATTGCAGCTTTGTACTTACATGTCCGTGATTGATGAACCCATGTTTACTGGCAATTCGGTCAGCTTCCTCCTGACCCCCGGGTATGTGGACGGCCCATGTGTTGGTGTAGACCTTCTCGCCCAGCGCCGGTCCCAACCCGGAAACCAGCAAAACTAACAGGGGTCCGAGCAGCTCCAGTAGCCCCAGCCTGCGGCCTTGAGAGGGGGATGGAGGGCCAGAAGCCATGGGTTTTCCGAGCGCAGCACAGTCTCTGAGCACGCGGTATGTGCAGGTGCACAGGGAGACACAGAAGGGGACAGTCACAGCTCACCTGACAGGAAACGGGAAGAAAGAATACAATGAATCATAAAAGTTTACACAACTGCAATGTTGACAAAGCCTGGAGAAGATCCCACTGCCTTCTGATCACCACGGCCATAAAACTGCCACACAAGGGAAGCCTGTATAACCTTGCCATGTCAACATTCACAGGGAGCCTGTTCTCAAGAGGACAAACAAGAACACTGGGTCCATATGAGAGGTTTTGTTATCCCTTTGTAGCTGCTCCCATTATTGGGGGTATAAGATCAGCACATGAAAACCCAAAACTCTCAATAAAGTTTTTCCCTGAGTTCTGTCAACATGCAGGAACAGCCTCCGCACCAGTAGTCCTGAGCAGGCGTACGACAGGCCAGCTAAGTACAGACGTCTGTTAATGCCACAGGAAGTAGAGAGCGGGACATCAAGCCCAGACCTGATGCTGTGGTCAGACGAGCAACAGCAATCGTTGGCTTTTACGCTCATGGGAGGACACAGAAAAAGAGGCTTACGAAAGGAAAATGCTTAAGTATAATAGGCTGGCAGAGGAGGTGGAGAAGTGCGGTTGGAAAGCTAGACGACGCCCTGGATGCTGAGGGATCACAGAGGAGTCAGTCTCACTCCGAGGTGAAGCAGCCACTCGAGGGTGGAGTCTGAATGCCTGAGGCAGCCACGGCAGCCACGGCAGCCCACCGAATGGCTGCAGCCAAGGAGAGAACATACACGGTGTCAGGGAGAAAAATGTTCGCCCACAATATACTGAGTGTGGCCATCGTAATGTGCTGACGACACGTTATCACCAAGCCATAAAAAAAACAACCCACAAACGTTAAAGCAGTGTTAGGAATACGACAAAGTAATATATCATAAGATCGTACAGTGCCCAGAGAGAGAAGCCACAGAGTTCAGCTCATAATGAAATTGTTTGCTGATACATTCTGCCTCCGAGTCAGAAAGGTCAGCTGCACCAGGGGTCTGTTCAGAAAACGATCCAAAGAGCCAGCTCCATTATGACCCTGAATTTAGTGCTCCCATTCTGTGTTTGCCCCTGTATGAAGTCTCATTTGTTCTCCGGATTCACACCCACTGTGGAACAGGGTTTGTTGGGTCGTTTTGCAGGTGTAATAGCCCTTCCGTAATGACCCCGTCTCCGGGGGAGTGGGGGTTGGCCATCCAATGGACAAAATTGACAATTTCAAATCGCTGAACTATCCTGCCACACGGTGAATGAACTAACAAGCTGTTCAATGTTTCCCCCAGAAAATGCGTTGCGATGCATGAACGTTGTGTTCAGGGGAGTTCACCGTGACCGCAGCATTTCATATTACAGGCCAATGGCATTCAGCAGAGCGCATACCTTTCACCAAGGCCAAGCAGTCCCCTTGAATTTAATCAGGCTGCACCAAAACTGCACAAACGCATAGATATCAGTTCTATAAAGAAAAAAAAAACATTTTCATGAATTATTTCCAGGGAAATAAGTAAAAATGTCAAAATAACACTGTATCATCCAGAGCTAAACCAAAGTCATAGTGAGTGCCAAGGAAAACTCTACGCACAGATCTGGCGTCGCAGCTGGCGTCCCTGCTCCCCTCGACCGGCTTCTCCTGCGACACAATGCCGTCACTTACACCAATTTGTGAGAAGACTTCAAGGTGCCGTTCGTTTTTCGTCACTCGCCCCAAGCTGCCCTACTCTGCCTGCTCGCCAAGTCAATTTGCTTTTATACTCAGACGGCACTTCTTCAGATACACCTGGACGGCGTAATAAAATCCTTTACTCGGCAGCAACGTGACGGCCATCTTTACGCGGCTCATCGGGATTCCGTTTTTGATCAAACTATTTAAAACGCGTTCTAGATCTCTGCTTGTGGTTGCCCCCATTTAGCTTGAGCGTCGCTTTGGATAAAAGCGCCTGCCAAACGACTTTGGAGATTTGTAGAACTAATTTACAGGTCTCACAAATGTCAGTGTTAAAGGGCATTAACCCCTCTTGCCACATGTTAGTACATATTCACACTGACACAATCTCGTCAGCAAGCGTCAGCAAACATAAAAGCAGACTTCATGGCAGAGCCTAAATGTTGGGCAACATTGGAGGGACCGAGCAGAGTGACAACAGAGCGCTGGCCAGAGAAATACTAGGAAATAAAAAACACCAGTTTATTGTGAATGTGACTGACTCAGTGTCCGAGGATTGCATTTTATAAGAGACAGACAATGTAAAGATTAAAGATGTTGTATTTTACAGAGTGTTGCATTCTGGTTTGTTTGCAGCCTAAGCCCGACACAACTGTCAGAGGAGGCCGTGCACTATGGCTCTTTACATCTCCAGGTACTGCAGATGAGGAAGACGTTCGAGTCTTTCAGGGAACATGAGGAGGAGTTCTGTCAGCCGAGGTCCTGAAGGCCAGTCTAATGAGTTTCCCTGCTATACAGAGAATAAATAAAGCCATGACACGAGGCAAATAAAAAAGCGTCTCCCGTCGTCTTTACAGCAGATATGAAACAGTTGGAACATCTGTCAAACAGACCCGATCTACAGCTGTCACAGACGACGGCCTCAAACAGACAAGAGTCTGAGCCGAAATAATTCAGAGAGAGAAATGAGAGTAAGAAGAATCGACTCGCTACTGCTTCTCAATCACCTGACTAATGACTGCACCCACTGAGAAACTGACCTGCCTACAGACATCGAACCGAGGAACAAAGAAATTGGGGAGCAGCCAAACGCGGTAACGTTGTCAGGTGGCTCTGTGAGGATGACAACATCTCCATCGATTCACGACCAGCCTTGTTTGACAATAGTGTGCAGAGCGAAGTGCCATCCGTCAGCACGTGTGAAGGATTACCTTCACGGCGCTCGCTCCATGAGTGACCGTATCTTTCTTCCTTCTCTTCCTGTGAAAAACAATCATCTTTGATTTATTCTCTAAAAATAACGGCCAAAAGTGCTGTGAGCGTAGCTGAAGTTGAGGATAGCTTATTTTTCCTGTCAATGTATAAAATTTACACAACTTAGAAAATATAAATCGTGCCAGATTTTTTTTTATTAATTTAACAAAAAGGCAATTTATGTTGTTGTTTAACAAAACAGATTTTGTGTTACTTAATCTAGGCGTCTACACATTCCTTAAATTTAAGGCCAAACTGATGGACATAAAACAGCAAAAGTGAAAAATATCTATTCTAAACACATTTATATCAGTCTTGGTCCCAGTCTGAGCGCAGTCTGGTTCATAAACACGTCCAGTCACTGGCTGTAACCACTCGCAATTCCCCACATTCAGAACTGGCAGGCTGGCAACAAACAAGGTTCTCGGTTAATTTAAAACGGATAATTATCTCAGATGAACTCATGATTCCTATGAATGTTCACAGTGATTTCTGGCAATGATGGGCTTAAGAAAAAAATTGAACATATTTACAGAATGATTTTATTTTATTTAAAGACTTTTTTCTTTATTAAAATGAAGCCCTGCAGCCAACCTGGTAAACACAGAGCTTGTTTCTTGTTATTTTTGTAGGGTTACTCTTCAGTATTTCTTTCTACATTAAAAGACAACGGGAGCTGCATTTTTCAGGGAATGGTTGCTCAAGTCTGATGTCACTGTTGCTCTGCGACAATCGCTTCGATGACTCATTGTCAAGTCTTCACAGAAACATGGCTGAATCATAAATCCATAAATCCCATGCGAGCCTCTGAGTGTCACAAGAACTTGTATGAACAGTTTCTCCATCAGCAGCAGAGAACAGATTCAAACACACTCAGACAGCCCTGACGCGTTTGCTACAAAAAGAAGCCTTGTTTGTTCAAGGGCAACTCGAATCATCATCTAAAATCCTTGAAGCCTCCACAATTAGGAGAGGCAAGTGTGGAGCTGATAGAAATGTTGAGTTATGGACTGCATTTAAAAGCGGCTGAGGACTGAATAGTCTGTTTTAAAACGGGAGTATTCAGGTTGAGAGCGAGCCGCTTCAGGGTGCCGTGGCCCTGCAGTCCAGGTGAATCGCAGTGCTAGCAAACAAGCAGCTCACAGGTGGGTCTGGCTGGGAGCTGGCAGGACAAGCCTCTAATCCAGGACGGGTGATTCAAACATTATACATTCATTTCACAAATTATACCTCAGACAGGGTGTAAAAAAAAAAAAAAAAAAAAACTGTAAATTAAAAGTCAGGAGCAACATCTCTCAAATTACTTCACAGCCTTTACCTCTTCCTTCCTGCTCGGTTAAGCCTATTAGATTTAAATACCTGAAATTAAGGAGAGGATTTACAACAAGAGTAATTACAGCTTTACTTTTTAACTCATCAGTTCTAATGAAAGCTAAAATAAAAAAAAAAAGTCTTCCTGAGTAACTTCTTTAAACTAATACTCATCAAACTGTTTACTTGTTTTGGAAACTTTTTAGAGTGCAGTACACAATGAACACAAACAAACATGAGATAAAGTAAACCAAAGTAAAATCTGTTTGTCACTTACACAACTCTGTCCTCGGTGGTTTGACGCAATGAGTAAACACAGTCAGATGACTCTGTCTGATCTCCACAGTGCCTCTGCCTTTAACCACAGACACCTGTGACCTCATCCGGGCGCCTGACCACTCAGTTTTCTAAACGTCAGCGTGAAAAAAACACAAGCTGAGGCGAGACAGCCTGGTGACTCCTCCGTTAGGGACACTGAAATGGAGACACCGACCGTGGCAGTGAGAAGGTCTTTAGCGTTACCACAGTTAACGGCGCCATATGTCAGAGAGTGATAACAGAGATTATAATGGCACATACAAAAAGGCAAATGGTAATTAGCCAAGTGTCATTAGGCCCAAAGGATAATACAAGCGTCATTACCAAACTCATCAGGACCTTTTTACAAAAGGAAAGTGTTTACACATCATCACTTTATTATTTACGTTTTAATAAGATTAAACCAACGCACATTAAATTTAGCCCACGCGACCGTTAGCCCATACTCATATGTTGCAATTGCGGCCTCACTTTGAGACACATGAAATCAATACCATAGTGCAGGCACGCTCAAATAGCCCTCGGAGTGTGTTTGTGAAATAACAACCGATGTGTGGCGAGGAGAATTTAACACACACAACATTGGTCCTATGTTAATCCATTAATGTGTCATACGCAATAGTCTGATACAAGAGGACAAGTGAAATACGGTCCAAGACATTAATTTGCGAGGTACAAAGGCATTCTCATGAAAAGATGGCCACGCGGGGTTTATCACCGTGATGCCCACATGGTCCTCTCATACAGTGCAGGGGACACAGAGTCAAATTAATATCTGCAAAAAGCCTTAATTCTTTTATGTTTCATCATAAATCAAGAGGCAAAGAGTGAAGATGAACTCTCATGTGCATAAATTATTAGCTGCTTTACTATCATTTTTCAAGTGAGCTGTAATATTTATAGCCCTATTTTATCGTGAACTCCATTCGATGTTTAATGACTCGACTCTGAAAAAATCCTAATTAGGGCACTTGCAAACAATCACTAACCCTCTGCTGGCTTCCCTTCCTTCAGTCCTCTTTGCTTTTTACCCCAAACTACTTTGTCAGACTTCCTGCAGCTATTATCAGCATTACACCCCCACCCTCCATGCTCGCCAGCCCCGATAAGAACAATAAGATCTGTGAATTCATTTAAGGAGGGTTGCCAGGCAAATCCTGCTCCACGACATGTCATCGGTCTGAACCTGGAAACCACCAGACTAACACGTTCATGCAGTTGCAACAACGAGCTTTGTGTTTCAGGGGGGTGGATTGTTTTCATGTGTTGCATGTACCTGCATGATGGAGGGGTCTGCTCCCTCCAGCAATCAATATTTCCTCACCAGAGAGGTTTAATTACAGTGTTGGGTTTGATTGAAGCAAAAACACAAAACACAAGCAGGTCTCATCAGATCGGAACAAAACATCTGTGGTTTATGACATCCAGTGTTAGGTTACACTACTTATTCACATGCTAGTGCTCACACAGTGTTGCATAAGGTTCCTGTTCTTCTTGAAGGCTTATTCTTGTTTGACTTCATTCTTTCTTATTTAAAAAAAAAACACCAAAAGAAACCCCTTGCACGCTGGATAAGAATTAAACACAAGCGCTAGGACAATAATTAAAAACAAAGTCAGAGGGGATCATGACTTCCTCTCAAACTTGTGCGCTGTGTTTTGCAGGTCAGCATCAATTAATATTCTCGCGTCAAAGTTCAACAGCAACAGCGTAGGTGGAACAGCCTGCGTAACTCTGTTCTAACACACAAGTGTTCACGTTAACCCAGGTTACATTTCATGAGATCAATGGAGTGCAGGGATGAAACAGAGTCAGGCTGAGGAGCGGATCAAGACTTCACCCCATAACAGCCATTAACCAGCTCACGTGTGTTCATGTCCTACAAGCTATAAACTCTCGTGTCAAAGTTCAACCGCAACAGTGAAGGCGTAATGAACCAACTATTCGACACAATCCAGACAAGACGAAAACTTTCCCAAATCAATCACTCCTTATTTCTAAACTCAACCACCCGCCTAGTTAAAGTGACCTCTCACAAGAATCCTCGTTGTGTTTGGGAACACACAGAGCGAGCAGAAGCCAAAACGCAGACACGGAGAACAACCAGTAAACAGCTCGGATCCATGCTGCCAGTTTTCCAAGTCTCCATCTGCAACGTCTGAGGTCAAAGTTCAACCTAAATGTAGCCCCAACAGCCTCCATGATTACACCAGCCCCACACATCCCAGTGCTCCCATCAACCCAAACGACACGTGGACGGATTCAGTCGCTTCCATCGATCGCAGCTCGTGTCGAAGTTCATCCTTACGTTGCCGCAGCTTCCCCCTATCGCCGCCGCCAGAGGAGTGAACGGAGCGAGCAGCCCCGTGCAGCAGGAGCAGGAGGAGCAGGAGGAGGAAGCGGCAGCTCAAGAAGCTCGGGAGCAGGAAAACTTCTCCCCCTCAGGCCTGCAGCACTTCCACCATCAGCTGACAGTATGTGTGTGTGTGTGTGGGGGGGGGGGCTCACCTCACAAGTTGAGTCCGTGACAACAACACGCAGCCAGACTGTGGATCCGTGTGTGTGAGTGTGTGTGTGTCAGCGGCGGTGACTTCCTCCTCCTCCTCCTCCTCCTCTTCCTCCGCCTCACTAAAATATTTCTGGAAACTGTGCCGCGCCGCGATTAAAGTCGACGCGGCCGCGGCGGCGCTGCTCGGGCTCACAGGTGCCTCCCCCTCCTCGCGTTGCTCCCTTTTCTCCCCTCGGTAACTACCGGGACTTCTTCCTCACATGTTCCCACTCGCTCCCACCGACCACCAACAGCCACACGAACCGGACGCGGCGCAGTCGACGTCAGCTCGGTGTGTGTGTGTGTGTGTGTGTGTATGCATGTATGTGTGTGTTTAAACCCCCCCTCCCTCCCTCCCTCTCTCTCTCGCTCCTCTCGCCCTTCCTTCCTTCCTTCACACACACACACATACACATACACAGTAAACTAACAACCACCGGGATCGATAGCACAATAACGTCCCGTCGCGGGGTCCCGGGTCCCGTGTCCCGGTGCGGAGCTCGGTCAACTCGCGGCCACGCAGCCCCGAAGTGAGGACACAAAGCTGGGGCAGAAACTTACGAACCTTCCTCCCGCATCCTGCTCGACCCACGGCTCGCTGGCTGCCCCACACCGCGGCGTTCAGCACCGACGGCGGCTCGGCTCGGCGACACAAACACCGATCACGGAGAACAGCTGGCTATAAATAGTCATGATAGCCCTCCGGTGCACCGCTGAGTGGTCCGCGCAAGCCCCAGGAAATACGTCACCGCCTCGGACGGAGCGGAGAGAGGAACACCTACTCGTGGAGCCGCGGCGCTGCTGCACCGCCACCTGCTGGTCACACGCGGCGTAGCAGCCTCGGTGTCAGGGCCCGGCCCGGTTCGGTCCGACATCAATTTACATTTTACACCTAATAATTTCCTTTTCATTACGTTTTATGTTTTTGGTTGAGTTTGTGTTCCTTTTGTTTATAGTAATACAAAATAAACTTTGTGCTTAAAGCCTCTTTGCCACAACTGATAACATGTAAGGAATCACTGCCAACATGTGCGTGTTTGGTTGATGTATATCAATGCGTTGATGAAGCGTTTTGACCATCAGCATTTTGTTTCGGCTTCTGCTCCTCAGGATCCACAGGCTCGAGAACCCAGCGTGCTCACATATATACTCTCAGCCACTGTTAACTCACCCCTGTGCTGGAATAATAATATAATACTCCTGGGTCCCACATTGTATGCTTGTCAGACAGTTTGGTATAAAATTCATTTCCCACTGTTAAAAATGATTCAATATACCACACATTAGAGACCTATCACAGGATGTAAAAATGTCCATTTGTATTCCAACAGACAGCGAGTATGACAACAGGTGACATTTCTGTAATGGAACTTTCAAACCACACGTTGCTATTACAGCAAGATTTCCATGTAGATTGCAAGGTTCAATGGAGGGGCCGTTATGGAAGGGATACATAAATGAGGAAAAGATTATTTTATTAGATGCCAACATCTGTATTCAAATGTTATTCCCCTTTGAGGAAACACGGGTGTTTCATGTGGTTTGTAGTGCTATTATCATCCATAAAATATACTTTATAGTGCTTGGTGCCTATAGTTACCCTGGTAAAACATCATTACAGACCCATTTGCTTGATCACAGGGTTAAAATTAGGCTGTAAATTTCGAAAAGCCTATTCCTCTGTCAAATAAACATAAATCCCTGCGTTGTTTTTTCAGACTGCTCTAACAAAACAGCACCACACACAGTGCAGCTACATACAGTGATTTACACCGTTCCGGGAGGAAAACTGAAATAAAAGTGAGGTATGTGCCGCAGGCCCGTGCAATGTAAATTCAAGGACCAACACACACAGAAGGAACAGACCAGTTCAAAATATTTATTTGATGTACAAATTTGAAGATACCAAGGGGGGATCAACAGACAATTCATTATTTTCAGCATTTTAAATGAGTCTCCACAACGAGAGGCAAAGAGCTAGTGAGCGGAGAGCGAGGCTGTGTGTGTTCAGGGCTGCCGGAGCCGAGTTCCTCCCTGCGGAGGCAAAAGGAACACAGCGTTTATCATCACCTCATAAAGACAACAGAGAACATCACGGTTGCTTAGCACAGTCAAATATAATCATAATACAGAGTGTGTCTGTGTGTGTGGGCTTACAATACTTGCTTAAACACTGAGAAAATAATCACTCGGTCAGTTTATTAAAATGAGATTTCTTTTCTGAAGGCCCCACCTCTCAGCTCCAGCAGGGGGTCTCCTTCATATCGAGCCAGTCCCACCGCTTGTCTGTGCTCGGCGTCCAGCTCCATCCACTGCTCCTTGGTGACGGCCCACGCCTGCTCCTCACTCAGCCACGACAACTGAACAGCACTGAACACCACCTGTCAGCACACGCAGGAGGACCTGTTTGTCTGAGGTATCCAGAGTGAAGAGGAAGCATCCTCCCCTCAAACCATGACATATCGACATGCACATCTTAGCTTCATTATTGTTTTTGGTATTACACATGAAGACCTCTGAGAAGTGTCTTATTTTAAAATGTAAAAAATCAACATATCCACTCATACCGTTAACGACGGTGAACTGTTTGTGATTGACGTTGAACTTTTGAAAGCACATGTGGGACTCACCGCCATCTTCTTTGGTGCGATCAGGGCGATGGCTGCGGGGGTGAGTCCCTCCACTTGTTCTCGCACCAGAGCTGACAGCATCATGTCCTCCAGTCCCACTGGAGAGATAGAAAAACACTGCAGTCACGTCATTCCTGTTTCTGACATTGAATCAGGGGAAAAGTAGAGGAAAACACCTCCCTCTGTTATCATTTGATTTGCACCTCTTCATCCAACAGCTGTCATGTCCTCCCCCCGCCCTCCTCACTCACAAAAAAAGTCTAAGCCCCCAGGGGCATCATGTTGTATTGTACCTGCCAACGTTCCAATTTCAGTGAAAACTTCTGGGCCCCAAGCACTGACGGGGCCAAAGGCCTCAGGTCTGGACAAACGACTCGTCAAGGCTTCCATCTGCTGCTCTGTGCACGGCAGGGACATCTCCCTCAGGAACAGCACGGCCACACTGCAGTTTAAGGAAAACCATTCAGGACTTTACGTTCCTCTGAGGGTATGCAAAAAATGTTTTTCCAGAGGTTGTGCACATCTGTTACAAAGATGTATGTGATGTCAATGAGAGCTGATAAATCCCCCCCCTTCGCCTTTTTATAATGTTGCAGGCTGATGTTTATTTATTTTTACAATAGACGTTTTTTCATCTCAGTTTAAACATTGCCTCACTAATAATTATTTGAGCTTTTTCTATAGCTTTTTGATGCTGCATGGATGAAGGACTGTGTATGTGACAGACCTGAGGTTGTACGGGTTCAGTCTGTTGATCTCTGATGGATACAGACCACAGAGCAGACGCCCAAATGCTGCCAGATCCACATGTGTGAACTGCTCCACTTTCAGTTTGCGTCTCCTCATCACACCTGAAACCACTGCTCTCATCTATAAAAAAATAAAAATAAATAAATTTTAAAAACAGGTGTTCACAAAGTATTCACCACACGTTTTCCTCTCAGTTTCACATCAGAATGAAAAATTCAAAGTTTCACCTTTTTTGGACCCCAGTCTGTCAGAGTCCCCAGATGTGCCAACACACCCAGGTCGGTGAGGTCTATGTCCTGCAGCTCTCTCTCTCCCAGCTCAGTCACCACAGAGCCCAGAGCCAGCACCTGCTCCACCCGCAGCTCTCTCACCGGGCTGAAGGACTGGAGCGGGCAAGGACCCACAGAATAAAAAGTCTTATCTATTGCAAAGTCCTTATCAGCCATTATATAACTGCCAGCTTTACTGGTTATCTTTAATTTTTATCTTTAGACATTCATTTTACAGCTGTGATAGATACAACAATTCCAAGCCACAGTCCGAAGACATGCAGCTCAGGCTAACTGCAGACTCTGTGGTTGTTTGTCTCTGTGTTGGCCTGGCGGGCTAACGGCCTGTGCAGGGTGTCCCAGGCACTGTCAGTGTCGGAGGAGATTGGCTCCAGCTAAACGCTGCAACCCTCAAAGAATAAGCAGTGTGGAGAATGGATGGATGGCTTTGTTTTTCATCCAGTACACTTGATGGTGACGCACTTTATTTTAGGTGACCCCGACACTGTAGTTGCAGAAGACACACAACATCTTCCCCAACATCTTAAATTTACATGAATAAAATCAAACAGCTGTCATTATTACTATACATCTGGTTAAGACATTTGGTATGCTTCAGAACTTTAGGCAACAAGATAGAATAAAATAAATGAATAATTATGACAGCAATTTACAAAATGAAACAAGGAATAATAAAAATGGCAACCTCTGTGTCCCGCTGAGACAAGCTGATGAAAGAGGGATGGAGGATATAGAAAATAAATATTGTACAGAAACATAAAGCTCAATGAAAGACCCCGATCTTCACTGAGAATGGAGACAGACCTGCTGCACCCTCTGTTGTGAAGGTCAAGTGAAGGACACTGCGAGGGACTGAGCTGGATGTGGTCTGAATAAGGAAACATGCTGTACTCATACTTCACACTGTCTGTGTGGAAGCGGCGGGAGTGAAAGTGACATCAGACGGATGCAGAAAGACTTTCTAACTTCCACTGACCTGCCTGAGTTTCATCCACAGTGACCGGCGCTGCTCAGAGCTCAGCTCCGCGTCCTGACCCACGACTTCTACGCACTGTCTCAGATCCTCCTGTGACATGCGACTGAACTGAAGGGGCGTCCAGGCTGAGGGGAACGTTCCTCTAATATCTGCACAGCTTGGAACTGGAACTGCCCAAACACACGTGGGTGGATTCAGTGCTGAACACGCTGACCTCACTCATGGTAATAATTGCATAGCCTGTTGATAAACGGCAGCGAAACTTGCAGGAAACATTTAAGGAACCTTTCGCCCTCCTGCTCCTTGCTCTGACGATGCCTCGGAGGAGACTCTGAGTCTGTTGTTTCCGACGCTGCTGGTCCGTGCAATGAGAAGCACAGACTTCGCCCACCACACTGTGCTCCAGGCGCCGCTGACCTACCAGGACCTGTTCCACTGCGTCTTTGCTCAGTACCGCCTTGGCGAGAGAAGCGCAAGATATTGCCAGGAAAAGTGTCACGACACCAGTTAGTGTGCAGGGAAATAAATCGCAGGATTTACATGAGATAGTAGTGCGGGATGCTTACCAGTGGGATGGCGTTAATCTGCTTTGTTGTGAGAGAAAACACCAACCTGCCCAAATGCTCCACATCCCCAACCTGCCATTTAGAAGGATCGCTGGCAAACAAGAACACACACGTATCTTATCATCAGTGCTGCTGCTGATACTCCTACAACAAGCCACAAACATTTTTACTTTTATTGTACACCTCTGACCAAAACAGGTTCAAGGCCAAGAAGTGTTGAAGTTAGTTCACAAACACATCTTAACCTAGAAGGACCGCAAAGGGTTTAAAAAACCCTCTTGTCTTTCTTCATTTCATCTCTTCCATTACCCGAGCAATTCTTTCTGTGTGAGCAGGGTGCTGATATCTGTCAGAGCCTCTTTAGGAAGGCAGAAGCCTCTCATCTCCTCCAGCCGCAGAGCCAGAGCTCGTCTGTCCACCACAGCCAGACTGTCCCGGTCCAAGAAAGGCAGTAAAGGCCCCAGGACGTCCAGGGTGGTGCCATCAATCTCCTCTTCTGCCTGAGAGGAGCCCTGCAGAGCATCACAAGCACACACACACACACAGAAGCAGAGAGAGAGTGTGCCTGGATTACAAGGATTTCACACTGCATGACTTCAGTTGTGTGGAAAGCCACAATGAGAATGAGGCAGGTTATGGCCTGAGTCTCTTTCTCCATCTGTTTCCCTTTTTGTATTTGTTCAGGCTTCTCAAGCAAACACTCACACACTTAAACAAACACAGGCACATGTGCGCGCACACGCACACACGCACACACACACACACTTTGTATTTTCAGCCCATCAAAACTGGAATATAAATCATATGCATGACTCACCATCACCGATATAAATCCAGATTTAATTAAACGGGAATAGTCTCACTTTACGTTTGCATGCTCATGGTTACTGTTTATCACTTTAATACCCACAGATTAATTCCAGATTTCTATGCAGCAACTGGTTTCTCATTACACTTTTTGTGACCAAGATATATCGTGTAAGCCCCTGCAGGCCTTGTAACAACATGCAGGATCAGTGCTGTTCATGTTGGTGTTTTACCAGCTCGATTTTGGCCTTCTCAGCTAAACACGTCTGCTTGTAATGTGGCATTCTGAGGAAATCAGCAAAGTGCGCGTGGATGTGGTCCAGAACGGCTTGGAAGGAGGCATTCGAGAGGTTCTCTATCATTGTCACTCTGGAAAACAACAGAGCAGAGTGACTGGATAAACTGTGAAATACAGATAGTACATGTATAATAACTGAGTATTTAACTTACGGCAACGTTGAAGCAAACCCAGGGTTAAAAACAGTGAGGTCGAGTTCAGGTTGTTTCCTCATTTCCTCTACGATACATTTCCGCTGGTGACACAGCCCAAACACATCTGAACTTGTTAGTATTAAACCTTGTCTTTGATTTTATTATGACAATATATTTTTTTATTTTTTGTATAATGTGCAATCTGACGGGTGAAGAGTTTGCTCCTCACCAGAGACGGTCTCAAACTTCCAGGCAGCTCACTGACAAACTGAAGCAGCTCTGCAAAATCTGTATCATTGGTCCAGAGCCTCAAAAAGTCACAGCTCATCCCGCCGGCAATTTGACCGAGAGCCCTAAAGGGAAGAAATGTGTCATCTTAATCTTTTTGTTTTAAATGTTTCACTCAAAAAATACTGATTCAAATCATTTGGATGTTCTGATGCAACACATTTACAACTTACCTCACTGACTTGCTGGTGAGGTTTTTGATTTTGTATAATTTTGTAAACAGGGACTGAGCCTGCACAGAAAAAAAAGAATCAGCACTTTTGTGATTGTGGTTTAGCCTAGAATAGAGAACCAAACATGAACTTGCAGCTAATTAAATTGCAGATGACACTGATTGTATTGATATTATACATTAACAGTCAATACCTACGCTTTCTTATATAACATGTAAGAAAGCGTAGAAAGAGCGTGCTTTACATATTTACAAATTTGATTTGATTCAACTAATTTAACGTCATTAATATTCTTATGGAGTCAAGTAAAAATGTGTTCTTACAACCAATCGCTATTTGTTGTACTTACTGTATGAATCACATATTTTCTTTAAACTTCTTTAAACTTAAAATAGAACAATTCCATTTCAATGAGCTGCTTTAGGGATCTCCTGACGACAGAAGGTGCTTTAAACTTTTACTTTTGTTAAAATAATGTTAATCTCCAGCTGCTCTGCAGAACTGCCAGACGTGGAATGAAACCCTGGTGATATATTACTGTCTTTATCGGCATCCGTTAAATTCTCTTTGATGACGTTGACATTTAATTGCTTTGAAGATATAAAGTTCTACAGTTATTGAAATTTAAAACTTGGTGTAATATGCTGTGTCACAGTATATTAGAGAGCTGCTGCTAAGTGAAAGTCATCTTTATTGATCTGACTCAGGTCTTATTAGAGTGAGAACAGGTGGTGAAAGCAGGCTAACACTCTTGGCCGTGACAAAATCCCTTTAAGGTAGCCATTATTAATTTAGGCTACACTCCTCCAAACCATTGTACTACATCCAAACTAATTAGCTAGATGGCGGCTGATGTCTACAGAGTATTAACATTCTGAAAGGCTCATGTGAAGCATAGCAGATGAGGCTCAGATTAAAGGGGGGAAAGAGACTGTAGCTGCTAGCATTTTCTTCTCTCAACAAAGAACTGGAACCTATTGTTGTCGGATCAATACAAAGTTAAGAGCGCACAAAAGAAGTTTAAAGTCAAATGTGTACCTGCTGCGGCGACCAGCGTACGTCCCGGTACAGGCTAATGTGTCTCAGGATCGTTTCTGCTTTGGTGGCCTCCATCAGCTTCCTCAGAGGAACAAATGACAAAAGACAGTTGACCTGCTGTGTGAAGTTCTGCAGGTCTCTGTCCAAAGCCTGCAGGCATACATAAAAAAAAAACAAATGTTCATTTAAAAGTAGGAGCCTTAAAGGGCTTTAAGGAAACTCACACACACAGGTCACACATTGGAGGGTTAAAATATTTATGGATGTTTTTAACAGCCACCAACACAGGTAGAATTTTGCCCGTATGACTGTGTCTGTGTCGCGAGGGAGGGAGAGTATGCAGTCCTCCTGTTTCTATTGATGCCATTTGGTTTTAAACTTTTTAAATCCATTATTAATTAAAGGGAAAGCCATCCTCTCTCATTCAGCTACAAAGTAGTAGGCTCAAATGAACCCTCTTTCACATAGAGCCAGGTTAATGCATTCGGGGACCACAGTTTCCTTATGTGATATTTTCCAACAATTCTAAGGAGATGTTGAAGTACACCAGCTGTGATAAACATCTCCAACTCTTTTACTCAACATGTCACAAAAATGATGCAATTGCAACAAATTGTATGGAGGAATAATAAGAGCAAAGTGATGTAATTTAGTAAGTCAGTGCTATTACCTCCTGTATTACACTGTACAGCATGGCTCTGTGGCCAGGCTTAAGCTCAGTTAGCATGGTTCTCCAGCATTGACAGTGAGCAGTTTGACTGATCTCAGGCCACTGGAGGTCTCTGATAACAGCAGGGGAGAGACCAGAGTGCAATGGCTTCAGTCTGCACAGTTCTTCCACTGTGAGCTGGCAAAGAGATAAAAAAAAAAACCCACAGGTGATTGTGCAGTCTTTTGACAGCAGAGGCATTCTGAAAACGTCTACTTACGTTGGTGTATTTTGAGATCTTGGATAATGATAAAAAAGCCTGAGGAAAGGATTACAAATTAATAAGAGTGCACACAGAATATCTGCTTTCACAGTCAAAGGATTTTAGGTAAAGATCATGTAGTTCATCAGTGTTTATCCTCTTTCTTTTTGTTGAGCACTTGAAATGGCAGGGAGAAGACAAATGAAATGAATAATACAAAAATGAATAGAAAAATAGAAGCTGCAATTCGCTGTTGACCTGTGCTGGGGAATATCTGTGTAATCCTGGTTGTGAGAGGACGTCAATGAGCTGTTGTGAGGGGAGTGACAGCAGGAAGGAAGCTCCTAACTGGGGCAGCAGGCCACTGAGAGCAGACAGCTCTAAAGGGGTCATGCTGCTGATGTTCAGGGACGGAAGAGCTGGAATGAGCCATGAGGACAACTGGATAGAGACAGTGGTAGTCAGGCATTGTGGAGGAGCAGCAGAAAACAGGGTTTGACGATTTCCTATGGCGTACTGTGCATAGTGATGTCAGTAATTATGCCACTCACCCTCCCACTGGTACTGATGAACCCCTTCGACACACACTGAGCCAGCTGCTGCCAGAGAGCAGACGACACAGCTGAGTCCTGAACATACGAACCTAATTCTGCTGGATCCAGGTAACAAGCGAGGACTCCTAACCTGCAAAACACACACAAACCTTCACCCATCAAACCAATTTACATACATGCTGTCATACTTTGTCCCGTAAGCCTGAAAATATCTGGACATTTAGATAAAACCAGTTATAATCCGCCAAAAGACACAACATCTAGGATTTAAAGCATTAGTAGATCTGCAGTTTCATACCTGGTAAACCATCATGTATTACTACCAAAAGAAAACTATGACCTGAGTCACCAACACTGACCAATACATTTTGAGGTTTGCTATTTCCCATGAAATACCCTGGATGCCCACCTCAGTATGTTATCACGGGTCAGATTCTTCTTCCTGCTGAAGAGGCTGCGGAGCACATGGCGCCCCCTCACACCATCCAGGCTGCCATTGCCTAGCAACTCTACAAGAGGAGCAAGCTAAAAAAGAAAACTGATTCAATTTGGAACTAGTTTTAAACAAAATTCACAACTATACATGAGAGCAAAAAATGAACATAAAGTGTGATGATAGTGCTGGAGGAACTGAGTTGAGTTCTGGTGAGTGTAAAGGTCTCAGCATATTTATGAAATGTATTGATTTAGTCCTGTTGTGGGAAGGGATTTCTCTGATCATAGATTTTGTTTGTGATTTGTCGTGTGTCTATTTGAACCCACTTGATGTGACGTCAGTTGCTGGAAGTGGCTGACAGGGAGGTAAGGCAGGAGCGGGAGGATGGAGCTGAGGAAGTACGGTGGCCATGTAGGGACATCTCCCACAGCACTTGACTGCAGCAGCCGTTTTACAAAGGCCTTTTTCTGCAGTGACTTCATCCCTGGGCTGTGGTCGCGGATGGCCGTCAGTCTGAGAGCGACGGGCAGGCCGTTAGCGTCGTCACAGGAAGAAGTCTCAGAATTAACACATCGTGGGCCAATAACTCACACGCTGTCGTTGATTATGAGGGAGGCGGGGAAGCTCATAATGTCGGAGACAGACATAAAGGGTATGAACTGAGACAGGTCCACGAACAGCTCCGGGGTCACTCGGGGGAACTTATGGATGAAAGCGGCAGTCATTGTTTCCATGGCTTGCAGCTCTTTCTGAGAGGCCTGTCAGAGGAAACAAAAGAGCGCGACAGAAACTGATGTGTGTTCGTTTTGACCCTGACACGCACACAGTGAGATAGAATAGCAGGTTATCAGGATGTAGTGCTTAACATTATAATAAGGGTTGAGAGCTTTTCATGCAACAATAGCTTCATTTGTCATAAATAGTGTTTTCCGTGGTGAATAGATTCTTCTTCTGATCGTTTCTCTACACACTGAGTTCAGCACTTTGTGTCTATCTTAGATTAGATTTATCTTTATTGTAACAAATCTTAACAATGCTCATTGTTTGGTTGGGTGTTATAAAACCAACCTGGCTGGTTTCAACTTGTAGCTGGTTCCAACTCTGGTGCATATGGGAGAGAAATCTCTTCACTGCGTCTTTTTCTGCAGACATCACGAGAGTGCGGATGCTGTCTCTTGGCATCTGCAGGTACTCCTGACAAGAAAAAGTCATTAAGCAAAATCTTTACAACAGGCAATCTGTTGTCAGACGACAAAAGTAAAAATTGCTGCACAAGCAAGTACCTGAAGCAGAACCCTGAGAGCAGATGAGTTGTCATCACGCTGGATGAGGTCCCACAGAACAGGCTGTTGTGACAGCAGAAAAATATTCACTCCTTGCTCTGCATGTGTGTGTCAGTGGGGCAGTGTCAGTTCAAATATCTTACACTGAAGCAGCTCAGCAAGTCCTCCTTCAGGGTGGTGTTCTGCTCTCTGCGCAGGAAGACCCCCACAGTGTTCAGGACGCTCGTGGAGGCTTCTGGCTGCAGCGCGGCCCAGGATGTGTTGTCAAGGAGACTGGAGAGAAGGATGGCCTGACCCAGACCTTGCCTCGCCTCTCTTTCCCCTTCATCAAGCCCCGAGGAAAGGCCCACCATGAAGTCCAAAACTCGCAAAACATACCCCAGCACCACCAAGAACCCTTCCCGCTCGCCTCCCTCCACCTCACACACGCTCAGCTTGTGAAGGACGTCAACCAGCATCGGGGCCGGGTCCGCACACAGCTGTGATGTGTCAAATTCATATGGCGCTGGCAGCATGTCGAAAAATCTCTGCAGGAAGCACTTCTTGCCCTCGAGTTCTGCCTGCAGATCAGCACAGAACTCAGCAAAGTGAGGCAGGGACTGCAGCAGCCGATTGTACAGTGTGATGTTCAGACACATGTACTCTCTCAGCCCAGGTGTCTGCTCGCACAGCTCAAGCAGGGTGGTGTTGGTGAAGCGATGCACGGCCCATTCCCTGTACTGACAGGTCTCCTCTGGGGTGTCAGCATGGGAGAGGTTCAGTGTTCTGGAGCAGTAGGTCGCGGCCCAGCTAGCCTCTGGCAAGGATCGGTGCGAGTCGGGAGACCCTCCGCCACATAAAGCTGAGATCAGGGCGGAATTGTTCGGCAGGAAGCAATGTCTGAAAGCCTGAGCGCTTAGCGACCTGCTGCCCAGCAGAGCCAGGCAGCTCTCATCCACTCCTGGACTTCCTGTTGTGTCCCCTGACAGCTGAACACACAGGTCGTCTATGACGGTCTGGTTAAAAAAATGGTAGTCCTTTGTCACAGCAGCCTGCAGATACCAGGACACAGGAATTGACGTTGAGTGCATTCAGATAACATGTCGTTTGTACATTTCATTCAAAGCTGTGATCTATTACCTGATGTGCTCGCTGCAGCCAGAATGAGGAGTTGGCACACACTGTGTTGTTGAATTCGCGGGCGAAGAACTCGCTGCAGATGTGGACCCACAGGAAGTCCTCCTCAGCAGCAGACAGGTACCAGGCTGCATCAGAGCATGTGGCGTGCAGGTCGAGTTCCATCTGAGCCACCGCTGGGTCAACCGAGCCGTTCTCCCCCTCAAACAGCTTACAGTAGAGGAACACAGTGAAGTTGGAGACGCCGGTCAAGCCCGGGATGGTTTCATTGCAAGCCGCCTCCAGGATTTCTGTTGAGGCGGAGTGCTGGTCGCTGTTCTCTATCGCTCTTCCCCTGTGTGGCTGGCTGGTCTGGGAGAGGTGAGGCGCGGTGGAGACATCATGAAGGCGGTTGCGTTTGGAGCTGGTTTGTGAAGAAGGGGCTGTTTTAGACGATGAGTCAGCTGGTGTTAGCTGTGCATCCCCTTCAGCAGAGGGGCACGTCAGGAATGAGATTGAGCTTGGTAGACCCTGGGAACTTGCGCCTAACACCTTGGTGTTCCACGTCACGTTATGTCTTATTCCCCTAAATGCACGTGGACAGATGGCAGATCTGTGAGTGAACAGTCATACATGTGAGAGAATGAGACTGATGAGACACATTTCGATGATACGTCTTACCATAAAATCAGCTGCCTCAGGTCACCTCCAAAAAGAAAAATAAAAGCAAATATTAATTGGAAATCAAGGCGAACGAGAGGTGGAAGACAAGCAACGGGAAGTTCCTGCAGTGCACAACATGGGCCTGATGCAGCAGTGCAGCTCCGCCAACAAAGCCCAAGATATAATGTTACTGACATCAATGAGAGGATAAAGGGATTAGCCACGCTAACGACAGGTGCTTTCACTGACCAGGATGATTATTAAGATTTTAAAGCAGTGTGAGTCACTGTCACGTCCCCCCCTGCGTCTGCCAGGTGAAACCAGGGCCAAAGAGTCTATTCAAAAGGAGCATGTGTTTGGAAAATTAAATTAAGTACATTATTAAAAATGATTTGTTTATAGATGTTTTAATCTTCACTCAACACTTGTAGCATTGCACCAAGTGTTTGCCGGGTAAATCTTTCTTAACCACATGCTTATTCATTTGGGGGATTGTTTATATGAATGCATGTGAATTAAAAAGTGAACGATTGTGCAACCCCCCCCTGAGGCCAGCTGCCCTCCAAACTCACCAACGCTGCACCGGCCCTGGGCATTGGGCTGTGGAGCGTCCACCAAGCCGCTGACGTCATCAAGCAGTGCCATGGTAACTCGTGACACTTTCTTCCTCAGGTTACCGTACACAGAACTGCCCACCCTGTGCAGGAGGCCACTCCTCAGCCCGTCCAAGCTCTGCACCAGAGCCACATTCTTCTGTGCCAGGTGAGCTCCTCGCTCTCCTCCACCTGAACGTGATAACGCCTGCAGCAGTAAATTCTGCATGAAGTCTGGATCCTCCTCTGCATCCATCTTGTCCTCCACAGATATGTTTCTGGAAAGCCCATCTTGCCGCATGGCCTCGGGAGGCAAGCTGAAGGGCTTCAGACGTCCAAAAGCACTTGACCCTTTTCTGTGTTCACCTTCTCCTGCTGGGTGCAGACTGACTACAGGTTTCCAGTTGCGTGTTTCTAAGAAACGCAGAAGCTGCTGGAGCCAGCTGACACTGAAGGCACAGTCACTGCGACCCTTCAGTGCACAAATGAAGCCCTGCAGGCCTGCACTGGCCTGGCCGTATGTTCCGCTGACCATAGCTTGAAGTGCGGCTTCCAGCACAGCGCTCACTGTTCTCCAGTTCTGAGACAACAAAGTCAAGAGAGGCTTGTGGGGCTGTCGCTCTGAGAGACTGATGAGACTCTGCAGCAGACCCAGGAGCCAGTCCCAGTGAGGACTGCCCCTGAGGGACAAAAACCAGTCCTGCACTTTGAGGCTGGGTCGAGGGGGAACCCGGTCGTTCCACTGGTTCAGTGCAGCGCCTCCTTCAGACTGGAGAAAAAAATGCAGCACTTTCTCCCACAGTTGTTCCTCGTCTGGCTCCGCCGGCACCTCCTCCAGCTCAGCACCCATCTCCTGGAGGTACTGAGAGATGTTGTAGAGAAAGCCAGAGAGTCTGTGTCTATCAATTGGCTTGTTCAATAAAGGAAGGGTCTTGGCGGGAAGAAGGGATTTGAGACCCCCCATGATGTTCCTCACCCAAGGGTGCATGGACTGGTCCTTGCTTGTTTCAGGAGAAACTTTCGGAGGATTCCAAGCGCCTCCTTCACTCCACTTTGAAAAGACTTCCTTCAGAATGGCTTCTCTCTGTTCTCTTTTGTCCCCCCCTAAGAGTAGTTATAGACATCTTAAGCCAGCATGATTCCATAAGTGCACGGGCACCAACACAGTGCTCTGGTGGATCACTCACCTGTTTGCGCGAAGGATCCTTGTCCCAGTAATACAGCACAAACTATGATGCTTGTGAATCTGAGAGTGGCCATCCCTGGCCCTTTCTCTGCCATCTTCATCTCATGTCAACGTGAACAGTGACACAGTGGGGTCACATCGTTCTCTGTCTTCCTGTTGACGTCACAAAATTCTGTGTTGGTATTTTTATTCACTGGAAAGATAGACTCCATTAGCGAAGTACATTCACAGAGACAGACTATTAAACCTTAATGACTGGCTGCCTCATCACCTTACCTCTTTTGCAGCATGGTTACTAAACAAGTGTCAGTATAGTAGTTAAGTAATAAAACGTATTGAGAAGCAGGCTATTAAAGGCTGGGATGTATATGGTGTTGAAAAGAATATGAAATAAGGTAAATGCTCTGTTAAATCCATAGTTCTGATTCATTCAAGAGATTAAGGAGTGGGGAAGACACAGTTCCTCTCTTTCTGTTGAAATACTTTTTGAAAATTAAATATCAATGATAAATCACAATTGTTAAAATTTAAGAAAAAAAAAAAAGATTTTCCATACTCACCAACAGCCACACTCCCTCACGTTTTAAAGCTTGTCTTCATCAGTCGCTAACATCTTATCGGTGTCGACACACTCACGGCTGACCTCTTTATGTGAGGCCCTCTCTGTTTCACCATCACTCTGACTTTCTCTACCTTTCACTCTCCTCCTGCACCCCTCCCATCTCTGTCCTCCATCTCTCTCTGCTCTTATAGTGTTTTTTTGGTCTCTGGGGTTTAGGTAGTCGCTAGGTTTCGTGTTTCATGAGTTACCTCGTCGTCCTCTACATGTGGCTGACACCTTTATATGAAAAAGGAAATATTACAGAAAATGTTATTAAATGCACAGAACTCAAGGGGGTCTATTTGGATGTAGAAATATTGTTTTTGTTTTCCCAGCTCTATTTTGTACAATCACAAGGCTACAGCAGGGTCACCGCACTCAGCTAAACTGCTCAGGTAAGGTGAAAATCTGGATCATGTTAATCACACCCATGATATCTACCCCATTCTCTCACTATCCGTGGTCTCCTACTGACTAATTCTTTATTGAGCCGTCTCTCATCGGGGACTGCGGGTTTGTTTGGGATGGGGGGTGGGGGGGTGTAGTCTTACTGACGGCGCCTGGCCAGCGAGACTGTGCGGGCTGTCAGTGTTTGGACACATTTATCCATCGGTCAGGCAGACTCACAATTGAGCCCTGTGCAAGGGCTAAGCAGCAGGCTCCCAGGAGTCAGACCACTGTCTGCAGGCCCTGAAACCCAAGAGGTCCGAGTGAAAGGACCAACCCCTCCCTCCGCTCACTTTAGCTGTACGATATCGGGGCCTGCACAGGCACAATAACTTCCTCCTGTATTATTGATACCACAGGGAGCAGCGATCACTCAGTGAAGCAGGGCTCGATTCACCACTGGAATATTCAATGAGAAACTAGATCCACCCCATATGTTCCTGTTCTCGTGGCTGGAAACTGAGTCTTGGCAGCGGGGAAATCAGCTGATGAAACCAACTGTTCAGATTGGAATGTTTGGTCTGCGTCCAACTTTTCTCCCCATCACACAGCAGTGAAAGACACAATAATACACTGACACTGAAATGGATGGTGCCGTTCTTCACTGGCATCAAGAACAGATTTCCGTTCACTTTGACGACTTCATATAAATTTCACCTAATTGACATTTATATCCGTCTCAGTTCTGGAAGCAGCTATGACTGGAGGTATCATGTTCTCAGGTTGTCTGTCCACCTGTCTCATTATCACCTCAGTGGACTTCCTTTAAATATGATGTAAGCCTTAACACTGACTTAAAGATTAACTGATTCTATTTTAGCAGGTGGAGGACAATTAAGGTCAATCAGCTCTCATCAAAAGAATTGTTTTTGGCTGTAACTCAAGAATTAAAGCGCTACCAAAATATTGTGACAATATTCAGTGGTTGGTAACTATTTTTATTCCTTTTTTTGTATCACATGAAGTTATTATGAAGCTTTAACACTCTCTTTTTTACACACATTGCATCATGTCCTCGTAGCTCCAAACCAGACTGGATATACATTACAGCTCCCATAAAGTGAAGCCAAAGCATCTTGAGCACCACCTGGTGGCTGGCCGCAGTATAGGTTAAATAGATTTTTCTGAAATATGTTTTTTGTCGTATTCAGTTGCTTATTGCACCAATGTATGTCCAAGCATTCAAACATTTTTAATTTGTGATTTGATTATATAAAAATAGGTAAAATGTAATGAGCGACAGCTGAGACTGACTCATGTATCAGAACGACTATGCTACCATGGCTTCCTCCCCAGATCACGACTGTGGGGGACGGCAGCTTTTGTTTCTGGAATATCTTTGATTAACTGTCACTAAAAATGGCCTCAGTACTCAATCACATCAGTGACAGGGTTCATCCTGTCAGAGCTTTACCATTACTTACTTTTACTTAATTAAGCAGCATAACACTTTGTCTTTAATTACTATTTATCTTCTCTTCTTGACTCAAAATTAATAATTAGTATCACAATCACAAATGGTTAAATAGAAAGACCCATTGTGCTTTACAGAGAAAACATTGGAAAAACCTAAAAG
Organism: Pseudorhombus dupliciocellatus; assembly: GCA_016785235.1. Taxonomy (NCBI): domain Eukaryota; kingdom Metazoa; phylum Chordata; class Actinopteri; order Pleuronectiformes; family Paralichthyidae; genus Pseudorhombus; species Pseudorhombus dupliciocellatus. The sequence continues at coordinate 8,489,768 of JAFBJW010009053.1, read as the reverse complement.
AGACCAAAATTAATCTAAATCAGAGTGAAAGACCTGACTTAATAATAGACCTGACTTTGCATAATAGAAACAAAACATCATTGTGCGACAAGAATAAAAGCACTGTTACTAGATACTGGACTCTAAGGCTCCCTGGCTTGAGTTGGGGTCAAGTTCAGTATCATGAGACAAATCCTCACCTGCCCCCAGAGTATACTCCCAATATACTGCCAAGAGACCTAAGAGACTGTCAGGGCCCCAGAGTTGGTACAGGCAGACACTTAGAGAACATGCAGACCTGCTGTGAGGTAACAAGCGCAGTGCACCAGTGTCTCCCCATTCAAGACTTCATCCCTCTCCATGCATCACTGGATTAATGAGCAGCCCTACCTGGCACGGGTCCAGGGCTCTAGGTGTTCAACATGCCCATAAATCTAATTCACATTATGAGGCGACTGTTATTTAACAATCCTTGTGAGAATGTGAAGGTGCTCAGTTAAAGGTACAGGTGTCCTGGTCACATTTTCAGGCTTCTAACCCTGCTTAGAGTTGTTTTTATTTTTTTAATGAAACAGCAACATGTTTCTTATCTAAACCTATTTTTGAAAATGTTAATACTTTTTTTGTCAAATTAAACAGTTTTACTTGAAGAGGAACAGCCCCTGCATCAAAGCTTTGGTGCTTTTTGGTTTTTTTGTTTTTATCAAAAGTGTGGAGTTAATCACTTCTGGGCAAAGCCAAGATCTGAGACCCGTCCTTGGCTTCCTCCAGCACAACTGCCCTCAAAGGGCTCAGCAAGCAGCTCCTCCACTGGGACATCAAGAGCCCTTTGCTTGGCCTTGTAGTACAGCAGCAAATCCTTGCGAGCCTGCCGGGACCGAATGTATGAGTTTCAGTGGAAAATCTGTTTGAATATCATCATTGTTTCAGCAGATATGTAAATGTACTACAAACCTTGGCGATCTGATCTTTTTTATGCTGCAACATCTTGATTGTATTATTATTGGAGTCAAGCTTTGTCTACAAGAGAAAAATAGATGGTATTAAAAAAAAATAAAAACATACAACTACACAGAATAAAAGTGACTGCAGAGGAGATATGAGACATAAGCAGTTACCTCCACGTGGCTGATGACCTCACGCAGGGCTGTGTGGTCCATGCTGGAGGCAGAGAGCACAGAGTGGAGCTGAGCATTCGTCTTCTCCAGATTGTCTGTGAGAGCTTTCAGTCGCGTCTCCAGCTGCATGCTCTTCAGATCTGCTTTCTGCTGCACCCTCTGAACAGACTGCGAGTGCATCTCGTGCAGCTCGTGCCTCTCAAGCCAAAGCTGTGACACATGCACACACACAGGATATACAGATGCAAAGGCACCCACTTAAACATCGGGCTAGCATCCAAAGTGCAGACAGATGAAGCTAACATTTGAGCCACATGACCCCGTGCAAATCAATCTCAACTTTTACCTTGTCGAACTTCTCTTTCAGCGTCTTGTGATCCTGTTGCAGATCGTTCATCTTCTTTTCGATGATCTTCTCTTTGGAGTCCTGTCACAGTATGCTACACGTGACTAAAACGTTGCTAAGCACATAAGCAGGTAGCAAAAAAATATGTGTGCAAGTCGTAATTGTAAACACAGGTTTAAAAATGCAAACGGAACCTTTTCCAGTCTGCTGTGTTTCATTTTTTTCTCCATTTCAGCGATTTCCTCTTGAGCTTTCGAGAGCTGCTCAGCAAGATGTTTGTTATCGCACGTAACAAGGATCAGGTCCTTTTCCTCCTGCTTCTGCTTTGTCTTCATTTCTTTCATTTGTGTCTAAAGAAATAAAAGATGAGGAAAAACATACCTGGATTAAAAAATTAAGAGAAATCCAAAAGATAAAATAATAGATGTCAATTCAAATCAATTAGCAATTTTCACTCATTGTATAGGCAAAATAATGTAGAATCGCAAATCAACACAATCCCTGCAGGCCCAAAGGAAACATCAGACATGTCTTTGTTTTTACTCTGAGAGGCTGAGTGTGTGAACTCATACCTTGAGGGAATCATTCCCATCCAGAACCAGTTGCAAGTCTTTAACCAGCTCACCAGCCTCAGCGAGCGCTGCGTTGTGGTCTGAAATGAGACCGTGGATGTGGCTGTTCCAGTGGTCTTCTCTCTCACCGATCTCATTTTTCCTCATGTGATCCAGCTGTTGTGACAGAAGCATCATCTTTTCCTCATATGCAGCTTCAGTTTCTGTTCAAAAAGCAACACAAAAAGTTGGCTCCCACTCGGTTCTTGGCATTACACACACAAACAGTCTGCTCCATTTTGGCATGGATCCCGACAAAGGGACGGATTCCAGGAATTTTTTTTTCTTTATATGACATTTTCATCAATTTCAAGATAATAACTCCTGGATCTTCATAATAAGAACTGGCAGGATTCAGGGACTGGGATTAATAAGTGTGTGTAATGTAGTGCAGCTTGATTCAATAAAAGGGGATTAATGGGCCTCAGAGGTGTGCTCTCGGCTGAGTGTGACTACAGTTTACCTGTGAGCTGCTTCTCCAGGTTGTCCCTCAGTTTAGTGACTTCTTCCGCATGTTTCTGATGAGACAACGACCACACTGGTGTTAGAACGAAATCCATCGCAGGTAAAGTATATCACTGGCGTGTATCACAAACCAGTTCAAGCTCCTTGAAGAGGTTCTCATCGTGGATCTCCTCCATCTTCACCTTCATGGCCTTCATTCTCTCCTGGAGCTCAGCCTCTATTCTGTTCTGCTCTTGCTGCTGCATTTCAGCCGAGACTAAACCACTGGCTTTCAACTCAGAGATTGTGTTCTGGTGTTCACAAAGGAGGTGCTTCATCTTCTGGTTAAACACCTAGAGGGCAGAGCAGAATATTTGAATGGACCTTTTGGCCCGTCACAAGTTGCTGCTATCAGGCCGTGCAGTCGCAGACCTGTTGGAGCCCACGCAACACCATTCTGTTCTAAAGCTCGCTTTAAATCCCACTCTCACACAAGCACAGATCACACATTCAGCAGCTTTGATTTTACAATTCCCCAGTGAGGAGCTCATGAAAGGATCAGCATATCTCCATAACCCTGCCTTTTAATGAAAATAAAAAAGATTTGTGTCTTCACGATGGATGATAATATGTTATTGCCTGGTTTGTTTCATTGTCATTCTGCTTGTGATCCTTGAACTGATCTGAGCAGAAAAAAAAGCCGGCTTCTTGTGTTTAGAGGATATCAAACCTTTCAGTATTTTTTTCAGTACTTCAAACATTGCTGGTGAGAGATTTGCAAATTCTGGGATTCTGGATTGACATACAGATTATCCTTTATTTGTCCACTCCTTTACCTTGATCTCTACTTGGTGGTGCCTCTCATCTTCTTCAGTGTCCTTTACTAGCTGTTTCAATTCAGCCGTTGCCTCCTGTAGCTCCCTCTGTGTGTTCCCTGAGAATGTTTGAATCATGTCCCTCTCCAGCTGAAAGTAGTTTCTCTCCTCCCTCTCTCGATCCAGCTCCTCTCGAAGGCGCACAATGTGTTCTTCCATCTGAAATAGTTAGAAATATACTTTAGCGTATTCACTGGTGGGTGAGTGTGAGTTGACATAAACCTTTGAAGTCAAATGTGACCTGCTCTGCAACATGTCTCCATACAGGTGTGGTGTCCCCCATGTGTCTGCATGTCCTGACATTCATATTTCGACTGGAAACAACATCATTTACAGTGTTTTGATGATGATGACTAAATGTCCTTTGAATCTACTGTTTTGAGATGATTATAATGAAAAATATTTCTTTTAGTACACATAAGGAAGAGGACGCCTTGGCCAAAACACTGTTTACCCCCAGAAGTGGAATTTGATGGTAATTCAAGCTGGAACATGATGATACAACAATGACACAGGAGTCATAATGTGTGGCTCCCCTCTGACAGACCCGGTCACATGGAGCAGGACCCTCCCCTTCCCCTGGTGGGTGTCAGCGTCACTCTGACCTGCTCCTTGGACAGCTCCTCCTTGGTGAGTCCATCTATCAGAGTGGGCGTTCTGGTCTTTGCGGGCTTTTTGCTCGAGTCTTTCTTTTTCGGGGGCTGGACAGAGGTCAACACGAGAGAGGGTTAATGTACATTAACAGAGGAGTTCGGTCCGCAGTTGAACACAACCACCGAGCGTTAGCCGCTAGGTGGCTAGCCACAGTGGCTCTAATATCTCACCATCGCTTCGAACAGCTCAGAGAACCAGAGGAGAAGGATCAAGTCCACTGCTGCCTCAAGCCCGGGAACTGCCGTCACTGTGTCGCCATGGAAACGCTTGTTGGGGGCCTGTTGTCATAGCAACATGGATCGGCGTTACAAAGTAACTGTAGTTACTTGAGTATTGTGAATAAAACTAGATATAAATGCAGATAGAAAAAAATGTAGATGATATATAGATGCAAATGTAGACAGATAGAGATGGAAGTAAATATTTACTGGATGGATGTTGTTGACGCGGTCCTCAGGCATTCATACATAGCTCTCTTGCGCCACCATGAGGTAAATATAAATATGCATAAGTTGGACAAAATATTTAAAATCATCTGTTTATTGTTCGTTAAATCAAGTTAAAACATACTGGTCTTTACTGTTTTTAATTTAAGTCTTATTGCAACAGTTGATGGTCAAAGATTGAGTTTCACGCTCAGCTGGTGGCAGCGGTGGTGGTGGTGGTGGTGGTGGTGGTGGGAAGAGTGAAGAAATAACTGAGGAGCAGAGATATGCACACTATCAATGGGAGGAAAGGCTCTATAAATACTGGTATTAAAACCACAAGAGACAGAAAATAATAGTCGACTTACCTTCAGAGGTCATGAGCTTTGTGATTATTTGAGTATTCATTATTTCTTCAAACAAATGGGGGAGGACACAATTAATGATAAGCTCATATACAAATGGATTAAAAAATATAATTAACATCATCACTTCAGCAACAAGAGCTTTACCTTTGGATGGGTCTAGTAGGTCCCTCAATTCCTTTGATAAATTCTGCACTGGAAACAAGATTTTCTTTAAAATCACTATATACAGTCACTATAAACTTTAAAATTCTAAGACTATCAGGGCACTCACCAAGGCCCCACTGATGCTCTATGTGCCATGTTAAAGAAAGTGAAGACATTTTTCATTAGTCTGCTCTACTGGGAACAGCTCTAAAATGTTATTGTTTCTTCCTCAGGTCATGTCTCTCCCCTCAGTACAATTGATTGGAACCAGTCCAGTAGTTCTTTTGCAATCCTGCTCAACAACAAACAAAAGAACGCTGAAGAAAGCATAACGCCCTGTGGTCATGATAAATGTACCCTCTGTTGTTGCACTTGTATTCTTTCTCCACACATACTGAATTAATGTGAAAGAATATGTGATATCACTTCATTGATCCTGCCTCTGAAGTTCAAAGCTAAGATATTTTCTCTCCGAGAGACTTTGGATCCATACAGCACAGGGTCGAGTCTAAGCTGAGATTAAGTGTTACATTTCTCTCACTGGCCTATCAACAAAAACACGGACAGAAGCTGCTGAAACTAGAATACTCACATAAAGGTGAACGCATGTCCGCTGTGGCCGCCTGCGTCAATGTAGCGCCGCTGTCTGTCACATGCGAAGAGGACGTTGCTAATTTGGCATTCCGTAAGATTTCTTCTGGTGGTGGGACTGGCAATACAACAGGAGCAGAGCCGGCAGATGCTTTGTTTAGGAGTACAACGTCTATGGGTCCACTGGTGCTTTTCATGTGGATCTGGTACATTGCTGGACTGTCCTGGGTCTGAAAGAAGGTGTACACACACACACCAAGTCATCCCACCTGAGGTTACAGTGTAGTACAGGACAGTTGGTTCAAGTGATGCAGGACTTACAGCTTTGGGTATGGGGATGTCTAACTGGGTGCCAGGGGGTGCTTGTACTACCAAGAGCGTGTGACCTGAGGAGACATTGGTCAACATTTATTTTGGTCTTCGTATATTGAGTCTGGTGAATAATGTTTCCATTTTGACCACATCACTGATACACCGCTCACAGACATGGACACAAGAGCCATTGAGGAGGAGAGAGGTGATACATTACCGCTGAAGCAGTTGCAGATATCCTCGTGATTCACATGGGTCAGAGTTGGTCAGAATTAAGGTTCATATGAAAACACTGATAGTTCACAGAGTTAGTTTCTGTGTCACAGACGACCATTATAATAAAAGGCTTTTAAGACGATACAGAACAAACTTGCTAAATGATGCATAAATGAACCATGTGCATTCAATTTGATTTACTCTTACATACACTGTCATTCCTTCAAACTTTGCTGGAACTTTTGTAAATAGGGGTAGATGATTAAATCAATGGATTCCAGATTAAAGAGGCATAAAAAGGATATTTGCTGCAGTCTTCTGTCATGTTCCTGATGCTCTGTTCGACCCACAGTCTCTGCCGGTCCAACATCCACTCCATCTGCTCCAGGTCCTTCAACTCCAGCTTTAACTGTGTCAGTTGGCGGTTTAACGTCAAGTCACTCTGCCCCGGCACCGTACCACTGGTTTCAATAATGCAGGTGTATCGTATTGTGAAATGCATTTGGCTCAACATTCTTGGCACATGCATGACCAATCCCACGCACGCAAGGCAGGGTTTCTAACTTACATCCACTTGACAAAGCGTCTGGACAAATAGCGGATGAGTCCGACGCCCTCCAGCACATTTGTGATGTCATAGATTCGCCGTCCGACAGCCAGGAGGCTGGTAGCCTGAGGGAGGAAGAAGACCCTCATTCACCACTGCTTCCTCAGCCTTGTCACATGAGAGTTTTTAATCATGCATTGTAGCATTTTTCTCAATGATCAACTGTGGGTCAAATGGTCGCTGAAGATTTAAGGATTTCCTAAACGTAACCGTGACTAGTCCACGCCTAACTAGCCTTATCCTGACCACTGTTCACATCCATCTCCAACCTTCACCAAGTGATCCAACATATTGTGCCTCATTAGGCCCAGTACTGCTGAAGCTGAGGGTTCAATCCTGAAATGCAGCTCATACAAAAGATCGCTCTCACACACACGCTCTCCCTGTGTCTCGCAGGATCACACGTACGTGTTTGAGGTCCACAAGTCCTCCCTCACTTTTTTGCAGTAACTCGACAAACTTGGCGGTGAGCACGCGGAGGCTCCTGTCTTGTCTGGGGTACCCGTCGGTCTGGTTCGACATGGCGGCGGCCTCCTCTTCAGGGTCCACGATCTTTCTCCACAGTCACGCTCTGTTGTGTTTGAATCGCCCGCGTCGCAGGAACCTCACACCACCGGAAACACTTTGTTTACAAGCGCCAGTGTTTCCTGGCGCACTGCTGCGTCAGTCCTGCGGGGCGCGGGGATCCCCACCTGCGGCGTGCGGTGGATGATCTTACTTTGGGGTTTAACTGTGTGAAATCCATAACTGCACCCAGGAGCAATACAAAAATGAACCCCTCGAGTCGATTAGTAGTTTGGAGCTCCGTTTTTTCCCAAGTAGTTCGTTAATGAAGGACCTGTATGCCAGCCAGAAAATGAACCCTAGCGGAACAGGGGGATATTCCTTTTTGGAATAGGCATCATACAAAATCATTGATTTCTTTTTCAAGTCATTTTATCTGACTCATTAAATTCTGCTTAGTACATTCTGTTTCATTTCCGAGTTAACTTGGAATAAAAAGCACCATCGAGCTCTTATCCTCTCAGTTTTTGCCACTGTGCCAAATGTGGGCTTATACATATGAAAACCTTTTAACACTCAGTTTGCAGTTTGAGGTAAATAGCCTCTCTGTTAATCAAATGTTTGCTTGAAACTTTGTGCTTTCACTCCATCGACAGGGACTAGATTAAAGAAATGGAGCGCAGTGATTGGCTGGAGTGAGGGGCGGACTGTGGCGATGGACGGGATATGAAGAGACACCGCCGCTGGCTACGTCACTCTCCGCAGCAGTCATATGACCGGCACGCGGAGCGTCGGTGCAGGACAGAAGCGGAAGTTGTCTTTCCGAGCCGTCCCCGTCTCCTCCGCCGTCAGCTGCCGCTGCCCCCGGTCCGCCGATGTCGTCCTGCGGGCTGCTGCTGTGTGTGCTCGCCGTGCTGCAGCTCGGCTCCCGGGCTCAGTACCCCCCGGACGAGATCCCGCATCTGCCTGGTATGACGTTCAAGCCCAACTACCGACACTGGTCCGGGTACCTGCAAGCAGGACCGGGGAGGTTTCTCCATTACTGGTAAGAACTTGTGGTGGAGCCGTGAAAAGCACGTACGCGTGTTTGTATGTTTGTCCCGATTATTAGGACCATAACGGATCACTGGAGGGAGGGCTAACAACATCCCACCAAGGTTTATTCTCCATGTTTATGAAAAGCTGTGAACCCTAGCGCTCCTCTCTGGGTTGTGCCAGAGCGGAAATGGTTTGTTATGTGGTCTGGAGGTGTACTGATGTTTGTGAAAGGGAACTGCAGCCATGGAGCTGAAGATGGAGCTGGTCAAAACTGCATGGTGCATTCAGACCCCGGTTCTGATCCCCTGCAGGTTTGTGACCTCTCAGCGGGACCCGGTCCACGACCCTCTGGTCCTCTGGCTGAATGGGGGCCCAGGCTGCAGCTCGCTGGCTGGATTCCTGTCAGAGAATGGACCGTTCCATGTGAGAATGCCCACTGTGCGCATAAGTGCACCGAATGTAACGTCCCTCTGAATCTGCACCGGTGACATTGAACTTTTCAGGTGAACGATAATGGGGTCACGCTGTATGAGAACAAGTTCAGCTGGAACAAGATCGCCAACATGCTGTATATAGAATCTCCAACAGGGGTGGGCTATTCCTACGCTGACGACGGCAATTACACAACAGATGACAACCAGGTGAGTTCTGTGGAGATTCAAAAAGGGAGGAAAAGGTCGGAACAAACGGGATGAGGAACAAGTGACTTGTTCTTCTTTTAGGTTGCTGCTGAAAACTACGCAGCCCTGCAGAGCTTCTTCACCAAGTTCCCCAATTTCACACAAAATGAATTCTTCATCTTTGGAGAAAGTTACGGTGGGATCTATGCACCAACCCTCAGCCTGCTTGTGGCCAAAGGACCTGCCAAGTTCAACTTCAAGGTGGGTGTTTGTTTGTTCTCGCCAGGGCAGTCAGCTGCCCACTGTCAGTACTAGCACCACAAATACAGTTGGATGATGTAAAGTGTCCCTCAGAGCAACTAAGCAAAGTTTACTTTGGGTGGGCGAAACTCTCTGACAATTCTGACTTGTTTTCAGGGCTTCGCAGTGGGAAATGGAATCAGCAGCTTTCAGCTCAATGACCAAACCTTGATCTACTTTGGCTACTACCACGGCCTATTTGGAGAAGAGTGAGTGGCACATTGTGAACACGGGGGATTAAGTATCAGGGGAAATGAAATGTGGGTCGTTGTTAAGGCTCATGTACTGTTGGAAGTGGCTTCTGGTTATAAATGACTTGTATACTGTAAAATAGAGACTGTCTGTTAGCTGGAGATATCATCTGGGAGTCAACACTATTTGGGTTTGATACTACAATACACACTGTACGAACAATTCCATAACACAAACACTGTAGTTTGTGTTATGGAATTGGGGTTTGTCTTAATACCACTTGTGATTCAGTTTTGTACTAAAATTGAAGTAAAATTTGAGTGGCTAGTTACTAGATTAAGGTAGCAGGCTAAAATGCATCAAATTCATATAGTGGATATAGAGATTCTGTTGTATTTTCTGTGCAGTTTGTGGCGAGATCTGAACAAAAATTGTTGTAAGGAGAGGATCTGTAACTTTCACAACTCCACATCCGAGGACTGCAGGGACGTGGTAACGTGCACTGTTTCTACAGAAATCGAACTTGGATTTTTCTGGTGTCGCTCTTTTCTAATGCCGCTGCTTCCTCCTCTGCCTCCAGGTGATGGAGGCCTTCGATATTGTTTACTCAAGTGGACTGAATATTTACGCTCTCTACATGGACTGTGAGGGTAACCGAGGACTGAGCAGCAGCTATCAGCAGACCATGACTCATCTGTTCAAGAACTACAGGAACCCGCCACATAGCCGCAAAGTGAGCATGCCCCCCCCCCCGTCCTTATTGTCTATTGTTTTTGATTGACTTGGTTGCCATGTAGTTTTTAGACAGAGTCACTTCCTCCGCGTCCCTGGGTGCAGCTCCCCCCTGCCTGAATGGCACAGCCCTGCTGAACTGGCTGAACACAGGTGAAGTGAGGAAGGCTCTGCACATCCCTGACCATTTGCCACGATGGGACGAATGCAGGTATGTTAGCAGTGAAATGATTCACGACTCAAATCATGAATTCCACTACGCTTAACTGATTCTACCAGCTGTCGCAATCGGTCGGATCAGATCTCCACGTCCAAATACTTCATCTGATTGTGAATGTACTGTTTGCTTGACCTGTTCAGACTCACAACGCGTCGATTCGTGTGGCAAATGTGCACGCTGCATCTCCCCTCGCTGTTTTGAACGCATGATGGCTCAAAGTTCAGCCGCCTACAGTGTTGACGGTCGCTGTAATCCTCCTCAGTCACATGCTGATGGTGAAATCTTGATTACAGCGATGATGTCGGAAGGAATTACACCACCCAGTACGAAACAGTGAAGGATGTGTATCTGAAGCTGCTGTCTCTGGGCCTGCGGGCGCTCGTCTACAACGGGGACACCGACATGGCCTGTAACTTCCTGGGAGACAAGTGGTTTGTGGAAGATCTCGGCATAAAGGTTCGGTTAAAACGTGTTCACAGACCTGTTTTCCGCACAGGGGTGCAACCCGTTACACTTCCTGATATATCAAATGTTCTCAGGCGACCACAAAGTACCTGCCCTGGATTCATAACAGCCAGATTGCAGGATTCTACCAACAGTATGAAAACATAACCTTCCTGACAGTCAAGGTAAGCACCTGTGTGTGCGGGTAGAGCGGTGATATGGTGCCATGACTGTGAATTACTGTTGTCCTGTGTTTTCAGGGCGCCGGTCACATGGTTCCTCAGTGGGCTCCAGGTCCAGCTTTCCAAATGTTCCAGTCCTTCATAACAAATGGCAGTTACTGAGACTGTATGTATGTGTACACCTGTGGCCTGCTTCAGACAAACTGAACCCTGGGATGAGCATTCACTTTTCTGTTGATCCAGAATGAGTAGTCCGAGTGTATTCCCTCTGGTGGATGGAGATAAAGCTCTGACAGTGTGATTAAATGGGCCAATACAAGAGCAGAGCTGGCTAGGCTTATGTATGAATTGTACTTGGAGTAGTACACATAAAACTGCGTCATTTTTATTATCATTAGACTGCAATTTCCTGAATGGTTTATAAACATAGGAATAAATGTATAAAAATAAATGTGAATTCATATTAGAAGATTAGAATGTAGCGATTTGACAGTAGCCTCCTGTCACTCTCCAGGCCCAGCAGGGGGTGACAGAGAGAAATAAAGAGAAGCCTGCCGCTGTATTTGGCTCGGTTTGAATGATCAGCGTTTGAAAAAGAAGTGTCTCATCTCAGTTTTTAAAATTATTTCAGTTTAACATGTTTTGCACTAATCACTTTCTAAATAGTGGGTGATTGTTCTCAGGGAAGACAATTATAAAAGGGAAAATAACCTTTGGAACATTTATGATGATCAATATTCATACAGTTGAATAAGGCTTTGGACATCTGTGCTGGTGTTTTCTGTGCATCTCTTTGGATTCAGTCAGGGAAAATGAGTTAAGAATGTTCATGAATTGCAACAAACATCGAAGCTCAAGTGATTAACAGAAGATCCATACAATCTGTGCAAAAGCTGCAACTTTTGACTTTATTAAAGGTTTTTAACATGGATTGTCCGATTTGTTCACATGCTTCGACTGGAATTTATTGGAGCATCATAAGTAGGTTCCTAAAATATTTTTCTAATGAAGGACATATTTACAGAGTCACAGCTGTGTGTGAGACGACAGTGACTAATGATTTGTAATTATTACAAAGCCTCAGAGTAAAGGTGAAAGCAGTAAATCATCGACAGAATCTCAAATGGTTGAAAAGGTCTATTTAAATCCTCGAAGAAATCTTAAAACTACTAGAGGCTGTTGAAGTTTTGTTCAAGTACCACACAGCATTAATGTTTACACTGCAGTTTCTTTCCCTTTTATATAAACAATTTGTATTAATCTAACAAGACTAAAAAGATCCCTTTTACCATTTGTCCCTCATATAAAGACGTAAAACAACTTATTGCTGAGCTAACGGAAACCTGATCAAAAGGCTGTTCATCTTAAATCATGGCTCAAACTGAAATCTAAAGTGAATGTAATACATGTAAAACCAGGATTAAATAATTGTTCCATTTAAATATAGTTAAAATGCATTTGCAATTTGAGAAATCAGTTAAAATACTTACAATAATGTAATATATAATACTTCTTAACACACATCAGTGTTAAATAGATGAGGAGCATCAAACAACTTCAAACTTCAGACTTTGGTTTTAGCAAACACAAACAAATCATTCATGAGCTTGAATCACAATACTGAGTGATGTCAGTCAAACCAACTACTTGGCCCTTTCTGAACTTGGTCAGTTGCACTGTGTACTAACTGAAATCTGCAAGTTACTCTTTCCTACATTCACAGAGACGGTTTTAAAACCCTGCTCTTTAAGGAACCTGTTCATTGAAGAGACTCGAGATTTCACATCCTAGCGTGGACGTGCTGCTGCTTGTGGTCGGTACCATGTGGTTATTAGCCTATCTGACACTCTGCTGTTTCACACACACATAAAAAACCCCGTTGAGGCCTGTAGAGCTTCATTATCACAGCTTTGTACTTCTGCAAACTTAAACGAGATTTAACCTCAAAGCCATTTATAAAAAACATGTTCGTGAAACCAAGAAAAATGACTCCCTGCATCTCTTCTAAAGTATAATAGAATGAATGTCGTATAAAAACCTGAAAGCTGGAAGTAAACAAGTCGACCAGCCCTGCGGTTATCACAGCACTCTGCCACGGTGTGTCCAAGTGTGTGCAAACCCATCACCCAGTTCAGTTTGTCAAAAAAGAGACAAATGTCTTGATACATAGGTCAACTATCAGCAGAGGTGTAGACATGGGAACCATCGTCTGTCAAGTCACAATGATAAGAAGGATTTAGAGTTACAATATACAAAAAAAAAAAAAGTAATCTCATTTAAAAAAAAAAATCTTATATACAAATTCATTCAGCTGGAAACAGGAATGTGCTGTCCATGCAGGCTCGAGGAAAGCATGGGAACTGAGTTTGCAACTTAAAAGCACCATAAAAAGCATAAAACATGCAATTTTGAATAAAAGAAAAAGGCAAAGTGTTTGAAGTCACTCGGCTGCTCCCTGACTGAGCGTAGTGCTGTTTGTGGAGCGAGGGTGTGACATGCTGCAGTGGTAATGATGCATTGTTTTAAACAAGTGTCACGAGATGCTTCTCCATCTTATCCAGTAGTTCATATTAGCAGCACAGGACTAACCACTCCTCCCATTTGACGACGGACGATAAGGAACGCTCCTCTTAGCTGAAGATGTCTTGATAGATGGAGTTGCTAGTGGTGAGGCCGAAGATGAAAGCACCAAGTGTAACCATGGCAACACCAAACATGACCAACACATGCCAGCTGTAAAAGAGAACAAGGGCATTAGCGTCTGAGAATGTGAATCTGCTAAAGTGTATCTGCTAAATACGCTGGATTGCGGCAGTAATGGAGGCAGCATACTGCACTGTGGTGAAGCTAAGCCACAGATCAACCTCTGCTCCAATCCTCACTTCAGGCTATGAGCCTTGGGTATTGAGGGAAGGAACAATATCACCAACGCAAGCAGCCGGAATGAGCTTCCTCTGCTGGGTGGCAGCCTTTGAGACAGAGTGAGGAGATCTGGACGGAGCTCCGAGTACATCCCCTCTTCTCTGTGCACATACAACCAGGGTAGACCCAAATCCCAAACCAGGAAGAGCTGGAAACCATGGCTGAGAGAACGAGACGCCTGGGACACCCTACTCGTCTGACTCATGACCCAATCTCGCGTAAGTGGAGGAAGGGAGGAACAATTAAAATAAATAGTGCTATCTTTAACATGTTTGTGCAACACCAGGCGACCAATTGGACTTATGGAATGAGTGTGGAAACGTTCTGATTTAATCATACATCATAGAAGAATAAGCAGCATCTCACCTGGCTGTGCGGTTGTCTGTCTCTGACAGTTTGGCCTGCATCAAACACAAACCTGCCAAGCACAAGAGAGGTTGCCTTCAGACATTTCTATAGAGAAAGGAGAAATAGCAGCAAAGTCATCAAAGGCAGTTTTACCTGGGAAGACAAAGATAAAACAGGCTGCCAGTCCTCCGATCAGAGAGATCACCCGACCAATGTCTGGGATGAAGAGGGCGAGGATGAGGGTGATGACAAACCACACCAGCGTCTGCAGGATCCTCCTCCTCTGCTCACGTCGCACGCACACTTCCACCTGCTCGCCTTGGAAACGCAGCCAAAGGCCTTCGATTACGGCCCTGGAGCCACACGAGAGAGCAGTGAGGATATGATAGAAACATTTAAAATACATGAACTAGGTTCAGAATCTACACTGGAAATGATTCCATGATTCAGATCACCTGCTGCTTCAGACAGCCACAGTGTGTCCGGTATCTTACCTGCCACAGAAGTGCAGAATGGGGTAGGAAGTGGTCACACATATAACAATGAAGGCTCTTGCGGTGGCCACAGCAATGTCATCAGGAGGATATGACATCAAGATATCCTGGCTGACGTTGGAGCCAAAAGTCAGGAAGCCACAGACGCCTGATCAAACGCAAAAAGCAAATTTAAGTGTTGACACCAGATCAACAGACCCGTGGCGCTACACAATGAGTTTTAATTAGCCTTCTGTTAAATATTGATTAATTTAGATCAGAGCCTAAGAACAAACAGTGTGGGACGATGTTCTGCAGCCTGTAACAGACATTTGACTGAGCGCACGTAAATAGACCGACTGATACGGTACCTGTTCCTGTGTAAACAAAGAGGCAGATTATCATGCCGAGCGTGACGACAACTCCCCAAGGTTTGAGCGCCTTCTTGCTCATGCTGTTGAACACTGGCACGCTGCTGACATGGCACTGCAGAGAGATCAGCAGGAGGAGCATGAAACAATCAATCCATCAATACCAAAATCAAATATTAAGAAAGGCATCGTTACACAACTTCAGATTAAACCAAAAGAGGAGAATACCTGGAAGCCAAAGCATATGGTGGGCATTGCATTGAAAGCAGCTGTCCAGGAGGCGGAGCTGCAACAAACAATGATTTAGTAAAGCCACCATGTTTCTGTGTGAGTCGACAAAGATCAACTGTGAGAGTGGGACTCACCTGCTGGGTTCATATACTGGAGTAATCTCTTTACCTGGCCAGATGTATTTTGAAATGACCACAATGGTAACATACCATGTTCCCACCACACTCAGCGCACTGCACAGAAGAACACGCACATCACACCTCAGTAAAGAGAACAGGAACCGAACTGAATCCTCAGTGAGAAATGAAGCAGAGTGAACCTGACGTATTTCTGGAATCCAATCTCTTTGGGGATGGACAGAGGAAGAATAATGAAGACTGCCGTAACAGCGATGGTAAACTTGCGGTTAGTGTACCAGAGGTGATTGGTGTCCTCTGGGGCCACAACTAATATCACTGCAGAACAGAAACAAGAGTTAGAAGCAAACACATTTGTGACTGTGGTTGTACATTCTCTGTGGTGGGGGCTGTGAGAGGGAGACTCATCAGCCTCTTCTCCCAGCCAATCACATCATTTCATCTGACCCTGTGTTCCTGGCTTTGCCATTTTACTTCTGAACACATTTCTCCTATTTTTGTTCATGAGGACGTTGCCGTAAAGCTATTTGGGGATGACTGGATATTATTGTTTTGGCCTTTGGTGTTGAAGCTAAATGACTGCTCTGGATTCATACCAGGCATTTTGTGACATTGGTTGACATTTACGTTAACAACAAATGTTCCCTTCGGCGGGCCGCTTGGGGAATATGAGAATCTCGTGTCAGACTAAAAGAGAGAGGCCATATGCTGGTGAGCAGTTGAGAGCACTGGAGTGTGGGAATTATCTGCAAACTGCTGTCAACGCGGCTGAGATTTGCTTAATGGAAGTCACAGCAACTCCATTCATTCATTTCAAAAGACAGACAGAAAGAGGTGGAAGGTCACAGCCCGTACTAGGAGTTCTACAGCGTCAGCATCTCAGTGCAGGGAAATGCAGGAGTGGATCACATGAGCGACACATTTACTGAGCAATAATGTTGCTCTTTGCCCTCCTCCAGGATGCCACAGCCCTTTCAAAAAGCTTATCAACACTAACACACAAACAAATCTCCCTTTGACATGTTGACGTGGAAGAACTGTCACCACTTTAAAAAAGCGTACTTACAGCGTTCCAGTTGGTCCCCGATGACAATGAAGAAAGCGATGCAAGCGCCGAAGGTGTAGACGGCGATGGCCACCTCACATATGATTCCTGTGACTTTGCCACACGTGGCCCGAACAACCTCCTGATAGGTGCTTTCGTTACTGACCTGGAGAAAGTGCAAAGATGATGAGTGGTCCTGAATTCAACAGGAAGTAAAACCCCACAGTCTTTGTATGTTAACATCGACTGTCTCTGACTGCTGACCACCGTGCATCAAAGTCCCTGTGTGGCATTTATTTGACATTCCCAATTCTCCATTCCCATGGTTCGTTTGCCAATATGAACTCCAGAAAAACTGAATCTGAGGTTTCAAACACAGGTCCAGGACCAGCCCCCTACTTTCCCATTAAGTCAATCATGTCCTCACTGTGGCTTCATTCTCTGTTTCTTTGCTGTCAGTTAAAAAGAAAAAAAAAACCTGTTGATAAAGCTCATGTGATTTTTTTGGCTGAAACAGCATGAGTGCAGTGTAAAGGAACAGGTATCAGCTATGCTGCTGATCATGGGAAAGGACAAAATGTAGTTTATATCTCCTGTACAATCAGCCAATCACAAAGCCAATGGTGTTCATGGTGCCACTCAAGACAAAGTTCCACCTACAGCTGCGTATTATCCTTTTCGAAACTGTGAATGTGTTGACTCAAGGCACTGTGTTTTAACACATAAGCACAAGTCTGAGTAGGCAGGAAGTGAAAGTCTGACCACTGTGCAACGTCCTACTTTTTAAAGAACAACCACACAAGACAAACCGGGCACTTATGAAGGATAAATGATGATATCAGACGGCAGAGATGTTGGGGGAAAAGAAAAAGAGAATCCTCAGGAAGCCACAGACCTGGGAGCAGTAGCCCAGAATCACCAGTCCGGTGATAATGAAGATCAGCATAAACTGAAACAGAGATAAAGAAAGCATGTTATAGATCCTGTTTTCTATCAGAAGTTGCTGACTGAACAAACACAGACATCAATCACTTCAAAGGAATACGGAAACACTGTCTGCTGAGCCACATTTAAGTTATTAACTATCAGTCGCTTATCAGGGGCACATTTTTTTTCTTCCACTGGTTTGAAGTAGCAGACATGAAGTCACCAGTCAGGATTAAACATAACTCAGTCTGATGGTGGTTTCCTGTTTCTCAGTCTAAAATTCAAACACAGACCTTTTTTTTTTTTTCAACGAAGCTTCGATCAGTCATGAAAATGTCACATTCCAAAGATTGCCCACAGTGGATTCTGCAGAGCTTTGTTTAAGACATCAATTCAAGTCAACTATGAAGGTAGTCTTCATGATTTTTTGCAGTTTACAAGGAAAATTAAATGGATTGAAATTGTATTAGGGGGTTGCAACACCAGCTGCCTCCAGCAGGGGAAAGGTGTTGTGTGCGGGAGACATTTTCTCTGCGATGGTCTCACCATTTGAAGCATCACTCCTGCAATTACTCCTCCAGCCATATTGAAAGCTGCAGGGAAGTTGAGCAGACCCGCCCCCAGCGCCGCATTCACCACAATGAAGACCGCTCCCAGCAGCGACACCCCTCCAGTCCTCCTCCTGTCCGTCTCAAGGTGCGGCACGGAGTCCACGCTGGGGCTCTGGAGCAGCCATGCCCTTTCTCCGGAGTCGCTGTTCCCCACGCCACCCCAGTCCTCCACGTCAGCATTGATCGCCATGACTTGACGGGCTGTGGGCTGAGTTTTCAACAGTCTGTTTCCGGTTGGATACGTCTGAAGAATATCCCCCCACTTAGGTCCACAAGTTTCAGGAGCAGCTGCAGTTTGTCTGTGTGATGGTGGAGCCACTCAGCTCTCAACCTGCAGTGAAATACAGTTTGTATATTTTAGACTCCTGCACAGGAAATGACAACTAAAGATGATCTCCTGCCTTTTTTTTAACAAGTCCAATATTCGTGTCTGATGTGTAACACTTGGTTTTATAGTTTATGGCTGGACATGAATACGTTGCACTCGTAACACACATGTGAACATATATGACTCGCATTACAGTGCAGGGCTCTCTCCAGTATCTTTTCATTCTTACTCAGAATGTGTTTCATGATACTTGATTCCACACACAGAGCACTGCTATCACCACTGACCTGCTCTATATGCACAGAAATCCTAAGTGGGTCATCTAAGGTCCCCTCACAAACCAGATTTAGAAGATTACAGCGGGCACTTTTTACAAAATTATGCCCCAAATTTCATGGAAAATTGTTCGTATAGATCAACTTCCTGCAGTGTTTAAATAATAGCACACCTGAAAATGTATTCCCACTGGTCTCACCATGTGGATTGTGGAGTTTGAGATTCAAATTGCGTTCCAACACAACATTCATAACTCTAATAGAGGCTTGGTCCAAAGGGGGGTTTCTTCTCGTCACAAGTCAGTCTGCTCGTGGGGGATCTAAATGTCACTCCGTAAAGTATCTTGAGATAACCTGTCTCACATTTTTGAGTCATTTCTCGAGCCTACCTTTATCCTTGTAAATCCACGATGCCTGGCTCGCATACAGCCTGGGGATCTGTAACAGAGACACACAGGTTGACGGACCAACATGAACATGAACACTGATTTATAAGTCTCTACTTTAGGAGCTCTGTTCCTCTGTGACGTCAGCAGACAGGGACGCATACGATAACTCCACCTGAGTAGATACAGCGGCTCGTGAAGCCAGAGGAGCGACCTGTGTGCGCTGCTGAGACCTGGACACATGGACACATGGACACATGGACACAGCGTCCACGTTCCACCTCACATCGACAGTTAGTTGTGTTGTCCTCCGCTCACCTGCAGCAGCTCTCAGTTAGCAAGCACCGCAAACACCTTCCCCAGCACCGCGCACCTTCAGCAGCGCAACACCGCACAGCTTCTCGGGTCTCGCCGTGTGTCCCTCGTAGCCCAGGGGGGACGGAGGGACGGGGGTGGTCTGCCGCAGGTTGGATGTCTTCTGACAGAATGACTGAGCAGCTCAGGACCACAGCAGCCGGGGAAACAATCACAGGCGCACGTGACACTGATTAGTCATGTGACCAGAGAGCTGGGCGTGCCTGCGTGGAATTGTGGGTAGCGTATTTCTGTGTGTGTCAGTAGCCGCTGCACTGTTTCAGAATACTGCATCAGGAATAAACCACCGAGGTGAAAGAGTGTAACTATACACAAGAAAGTGTCTTTATGATATCAATGACCTCATTGCCGGAAATTGAACCTTTTCATTTTTTTTTATTATTTACTATTAGTGGTGCGTCTTATAACTGCAGTTACTAAAACAACGCATTTATTTCAAGCATCTAAACATAAAAAAAAAATCACATTTAAGAAAATGCAACCATTTCAAATTAGAATGTTCATTAAGATGACCGGAGCAGTTGCTTATTTTCTGTTAGTTGGTTTATGGTTTTAGCTCTTCTCACTTTCAAAGTCATGGAGGGTAAATTAGGGTAAGTACTTCAATTTGGTATTAAAGCTCTTCAGGAAATTAAGTGGGTCACAAAGTTTCTTACTTGAATGGTAACTCAACAATAAATACTCTCATAAAACCTTTCATAGTGACTGATTACCAGCTGAAACAGAACAATCAGTGATTATAGGTTGCTAACATGAGCGTGAAAACGTCCCCCGATGTAAACCCACCGCTATACTGTTGTGATACAAATGAAACCATCAACAAGGGGCGTGTGCATGGAGAGAAGTGTGAACTGGTGGTTAACTGATGAGATTAGGAAAAATAAAGGACAACACAAACCTCAAATATCAATGCTTACTCTATAATAATTTATTGTTGGTTTGATAGGGTACATGACCGATGATCCATTCTTATTTCATGACAGAATGCAAAACATGGAGGCAAAGTGCCAGACGCATGAGCAGAGTTGGGTGAGAGCGCAACATTCCTAAATGCCACGTGTGCCATCAACACATCCACTCACTGACACATCTCAGCCAATATGTGAATAGGAGCTGATGGAGAACAGGGGGCTTTTGGTGAAATATAAAATAACTCATGGTGGAGGTTATTGATCTCTTATTTGTACCCAGTCGAACTCTTTAGGCCTGTGGACTAGTTTCAGGGACTGACTGAATGACTGTGGCCCTGCAGGGTAAGTGGAAATATACTGAATACAGAGGAGATTGACGGGGAATTCCAAACAGAGATAATGAGGAAACCAATTTGCCAAGTGATTGATTAGTTCAGATGAACTTCCGCAGGTAAGTGTGAATAGATTATCTGATAGACAAATGTAAATTCCATTGATAAAAACAGAGTGTCAGCCTAATCTTTAAACTTAAACAGTGCCTGGCTGCTTATAAAGTGCTACAACTTAACCATTTAAATTAAGAAAAGAAAAATAACTCATCTGTGTAAATGCTTCCACAAAGTGAGGGAGATCTGACCTTGCATGGAAAACTAATGCACAGCCTAACAGGGGCCCAGTGTTAGTGTCCTGAAGTTTCTAGGGCGTGTGCCCACAGGAGATAACAGAGCACATTCAGGAGGACACTCATGCACACCCAATAGTTGCTTCCACATGACAAATAGAAACAGATGAGACATCAGTTCAATCAGTGAGGGGGGAGATTTCTTTCTTCCTCTTTTTTTTTGACAATTTGGCAGGGGCAGCCTGTTCAGTGAAATGTTTCCAAAAAAGCAGCAGCTGCTTGAACAGGGACAAGTTGAAATCACAATGAAATCCAATCAAGAAAAAGTCTAAGTAAATATTGAGCTCTTTTCTAACGGTGGAATGGGGCACACAGAGAACAAGAAGCACATGGCTCTCCTCGATTACACTGCTGCTTTGATTTCGTAGATCTTCTTGCATGAACCGCTCTACTTGGTGACAGCGTGGATCGCCTCCGCCAGGTAGCCCACGTTTCCAGAGGACACGCCGGCCATGGAGATTCTGCCGTCCTTAGTCATGTACACTGAAAACTCCTTGGACAAGCGCTCGACCTGTGGCAAAACACATCCGCACGGTGAGCAGTTGCTGAGTAAATCAAAAAGATTTTGAAGCAGGACAGTGAGAACAAAGTAAAGATTGGTTCTTTCAGAAGAGTTCAGCTGTTAACGCCATTTGATGCAGTTGAATTGGTTTTAATGAGGAACACATTAGTCTGTCGTCCTCAACTATCGGCAGTGAAAACCAACAGCGTCTGTGAGCATGTTGACCTGTTCTGGTTTGAGGCCTGTGAAGCAGAACATCCCGATCTGGTCGATGACGTGCTGCCAGTTGTGAGAGGAGCCCTCCTTCTTCAGTCCGGCCACCAGCTGTTCCCTCATCTTAATGATGCGGTTTGCCATGGTGTAGACCTCCTCCAGCCTGGCATCAACAGCACGATGAGGGTCAAAGAATAAATCTTTAAAATAAAACTCCAACCTGAAGATAATGTACATGAATAATAACTAACACGTTAATACACACGTACCACAGTGAGTGCAGGTCTGGTGTGTTGAGAATGGTTGTAGCAATTCTGGCGCCATTCATTGGTGGATTGGAGTAAATGGGTCTGATGAGGATTTTAAGCTGAGACTCGACTCTCTTTGCCTCCTCCGCATCGTTACACACGACAGTGAAGCCTCCCACACGCTCACCTATGAAGATCAATGTGCACCGTGTGACAGTTAAACAGAGATTTACAGCAACATTACACATGTTAGAAATCTGTGAAAATCAACAGACTCATGACCCTGTGTCTTAAATGCAGTCATGAAGAGGAGCCTTGACAAAGCTCAGACAGTAATGACACGGTCGGGGCTTCAAACTCATTCCACTCAGTCCACATAAACAGACTCTTGGGATACAAACTCCTTTTTGCTCATGATTATTTATTTAAGGAATAATGTCAGATTAGGAGAAAAGGAACCATACTATCTCATATTTTAATATGAATACATGTACTGCTTTGAAATTCTGACAATTGTCTGACAGTTGAATTAAATAGTAAGTGTTGTATCACTTGTTGTATCACTATCATTTTTTTTCCTCTGGCCAGTCACATAAAATGATCATGAACAAGGGTTTTACTCAAAGATAATTCAATAGCAACATCTTAGATCTCCTCTTACACACATGTAATCTTTATTATTTAAGAAGCGTGGAAGAACAGTGGACACTGACTTACCATAAAGTCCCATGTTCTTGGCGAAGGACTGGGACAGCACGATGTTGTGGCCCTGCTCAATGAAGTGGCGCACAGCCCAGGCATCACGATTGATGTCTCCACTGGCGAAGCCCTGATAGGCCATGTCGAAGAACACGAGCAGGTTCTTTTGCTGTGAGATGAGAAGGCAAGGGGAAGGACGCAGGCCAGAGACAACAAGTTAATGGCGTTTAACAGCTGGATACAAGGACAGTGGTCAACAACAGTGAATTCACATCGTTCTCAGAACATTTCTGAGAGGAGGTGTGCGCACCTTCACGACGCTAGCTATCTCCTTCCACTGCTCAGGCCTGGGGTCAACACCAGTGGGGTTGTGGGCGCAAGCGTGCAACAAGATCACGCTCTTATCTGGCATTTTCTGTGTTTGTAAAAAGGGTTTGGGAGAATCAACAAACAAAATCAAACAGAGAACAGATATAATACTGTTATCGGTATTCATTTTTGATGGGGTTTACAATTTCAGGTGTCTTCACACATTTCCCTAGTTCATCATTAATGTCTTACAGAAATGTCCTCTAGAGCTCCTTTGAAGTCGAAGCCACATGTGGAGGGGTCGTAGTATCGGTAGGCTTTAAGCTGCATGCCGGCGTCTCTGAAAATGGGCGTGTGGTTTCCCCAGGAAGGCTTGGGCAGGTACACTTCACGTGGGCCTCCGTGGAATCGGGACTGTGACAAGGGAAAGACATGAAGAGATCATCTCAACAGTCAAGTGTTTCTGCAAAGGGATGCGAAACAAGAGGACCTTACCAAAAAGTTGGCTCCAATGCGCAGAGATCCAGTTCCTGAGATGGTTTGAACTGTGATGTTCTGTTGGGAGAAGAGGTCTGGACATAAATCCCTCAGATGTGATTTGAACTGTATTTAGTTTTTGTTTTGGACTATTCAACATCCAAACTCACCCTGCCGCTCTTCAGGACCTCACTATCATCACCCAAAGCCAGTTCAGCACAGGCCTTGGTGAACTCCCCCAGCCCACCAATGGGAAGGTACTCCTTATCCAACTGTTTAGCTGCAATAATAGCTTCTGCCTGTGAAAATAAAAAGTTGTAAAAACACTTCAGTCATTTCAATGTCCCATTCTAGTGACATAAAACATCAATAATTTCAGCTTGTGTTAAACTCTATACAAATACATTTACACTTCCTCATGGTGACAAGGCAGAAAGTCTCCTAATTACCAACATGTTTCACTAAGAAAGACCATGAGCAGCAGTAACGCTGTGACCCCTCTAACACCCTGTGAAAATGTAACCTATTCGTCTGTGATGAGATTTTCTGAGACGTGGTGCAGATGTCTCTTGTGTTTAGGAAAGTGCAAGAGCCATGGCCAAGGTCAAAGGACAGGGTGTCTTCACTCCAGATATGAAACTGCATAAGTCAGGTGATACCGTCTCCAGAATCAGAAAATACATTTACTTGTTCAGAGACTAGAAAATCAATAGACTAATTGATCTGTGGAGATTTAAAGTGTGACCACAGGAGAGCAGACTTTGAACAGTTGTTAGTTGTATTGATGGAATTTCTCCTTGGCCAAGCTGGCCAGCATATGACATTAAAGGCCTCCTGGACACTTTATTCACTAGTGAGGTGACCATTTACCAGCAGATGTGCTGCAACAATCTCCCTCAGTGTGTGTAGGCCTGCGTGTGCGTGTGCATGTGTGAGAGAGAGAGAGCGAGAGAGAGAGAGGCATGAAGAAACACACTATTTGTTCAAGGAGGGCTTGGCAGCAGTTCTACCTGGCGCACACAGCTGAGCACAAAGGGCTTTCCCTGGTCGTCCCTGTATGCTCCCACTCCCAGGTTCATTTTCTTGGGGTTGGAGTCTTTCTTGAAGGCCTCGGTCACCCCCAGGATGGGATCGGGGGGCCCCATCTGCACTCCGCCCCACCATGAGCTGCAAAGACACCAGAAGAGGAGAATGATGAGGCAGCAGGGACAACAAACACCAAGTTATGTCAAGAGTTCACAGATAAGAATTCATGTGGACTGCACTGAAAAGCAGCCATTACCCCCCACAAAGAGCAAAAGTACCGAAGCCTCACGAGGCCACGAACTCTGCTGCTTCTACACGGGTCGCGCCAATGTGACAACTGTATTAGCCATGCTCCTGTGACATGCTGTCGGCCTAATGCTCCAGATTAACAAACTCATGTGACCTGAGGATACTACACTGACGTAAATCCCATGAGTGACACACGCTCAGTGAGCACAAGTTTCACGGAACAAACATTATAATCCATTCTGGAGGTCCAGAGTCCAAAATCAAGAGTAGCAGTTAATCTGCGTCTGAAACACACACTGGGACCAGTGTGCAGAGATTGGAGCTGGATGATGTGGCATTCATTCAGGAAAATGTAATTATGAACAAACATTTTTTATTCAACTATTTGTTTTTAGTAACATTTGTTAAGTAACATCTATCTCATCATTATCTGTGTTTTTATTTTCAGACACAGATAATTAACAGTTGTGTTTAGTAATACAAGAGTTAATCTCTTGTACACAGTGACTAAAGCTAACACCATTAGCATTTTAAACTTGTGTTAAAGGCGTGAAATCTCTTGAATGCATTGTGGATTGTTTGGCTGCAGGATATTTATAAGCTGCAACTGAAGATACCTTAAATGCATTCTGTCCCACATCTGCTTGGGCAAAACCGAATTGTTGCGTGTTGCAACCTTTGCTGCCATGCTGCTCAAACGTGGTCTCAGGTTTCCTCTACTCTGTAAACCCTTTAAAGTTTGCAGCTAAATTTAGGTCCTCAAAAAGGGCAAGAGTCTCAGATCCAAGGCCGAGTTTAACCTCGCAAGTGTTCACTTCAATACAATGGGGCATTTGATCCTCTGACACCATAAAGGCTGTAAACTGGTGTGAGACCAGATTTCCTATACATTTTTTCATTATTGTACACTATGGAATATTGAACACCTGATAATCCCAGCAACAGAAACACTACAGAGGACACCTGGGCCGCATCATACCTGCAGGGTGTGTGCACGCAGAACCTTTGATCATCTGAACTTCAGCGTTTACATAAACATCACAGCCTCTGACAGTTATCAGTGATCAACAGAGCAAAGGCTCCAGAGGTGGTCTACAGGTCAGGACTGCAGGTTACTCTACTGTTCTTTCAGATCGTACTGCCTCTGGGTCTGGCTGCTGGCCCCTTCTCTGTTCCATGTAGTCCTGGGGAGCAGACCGAGGTGTCCGTGCGTGAGGCAGAAACTGAAACACAATCTGCCACACAGAAATGTGATCGGCCTACAGATCGAAACCCAGCGTTACCCTGAACACAGGAGCGTCAGGCACAGAGGCGACGGCTGCAGCTGGGCCGCTCCCTAACTGAACCCGAGGGTGATCCGTTACGCTGATGCTAATCATTTGTGTGTTTGCCCCATGGGGGGGATGAATAAAAACGGTATATTCAATTATATTCTAATCAGCATCTCATTTGAAGTGGTTTGTCCTCCAAACTGAGCCCGTAAGGACACCGGCGCCTGCCTCAGCCTCACCGCTAAGAAATCAGCCAATCAGCGATCGAAGGCGGAACACAGTAGCCAATCAGCTCTCACTGATTCCCCAACTACGACAAGTCGCTCGGCTCAAACAGCGCGTGGGCTGAGGAAACGAAGAAAATCGCGATCGTGTAAATGCGATTGGAAAGTTTTTCTCATAAATCAAACGATGGAAAATAAAACAGGCACAAAACATGGCGCACGACCACATGAATTAATGTTTTATCGTGTTCGGATGAAACCGGAGCGGCTCTGTTCTCCTCTAGGCTGATGCTGCTGCTAAACAGGAACTTGTGATGAATCCCAACGTGACTTTCGTTAGTAGCATCACTGTTAGCATCGCTGAGTTAGCGCCAGAGGTCAGACTAGCACCTGACGGGAGCTGTGGACCAACAGGCTCTGACCCGAGGAGCGTGAACCGTGCCAGCCGCTGACCGCACATACACCCGGCCCCTGTTTGACACTTTGACCCCGGAGTGTGGAAGCGAACCGGCTAACGTGTTACCATATAGGCGCTAACAGGGTATCGACGCTTCACCGTGAAATCCAACGAAAACACGCGCGGCTCCAGATGAAGCTAGCTGCGGAGTGAACGCTACAGCTGGCGGCAGAACAACCTCCGGTGACGGGGTTTCGAACGTGACTGCGTCCGGCGCGTGTGAGCGGTGCCTCCGCTGTTTACCTGTTGCGGATGGACAGGACTCCCAGGGATGGAGAAATGTTCCCCAGACAGGAGATCACCTTGTGGGACTTGAGCAGAGCCATCGTTGCGGTGCGGAGTCGAGCCTGGAAGGATGTGGACGGATGTGAAGGGCAGGGAGGAGCGGAGTGACGCGCCGGGTGCGCGATGACGTCAGAGCAGCACATGACAGCACGGTGACGTCGGCGTGGAAATAAAGTGAAGTAAATGACTTTTATTTGTCTTAACGTAACGTAGCATAAACATGAAATATGTGAAAACATCAAACATTATATTATACGTGTGCGTTTTCCATCTTATAAAATACAAAACACCCAAAATGCTTCAGCAACAATTTGTCTATATGCAGTTAGAGTCACATCAGTTTAAAAATTATTTAAGGGTTTCTGGAACATTGTCCTTAGTATGTAGAGACTTTTATTGTCATCCTCTGCTGAATCTTTATTGTCTGAGTGTCCATGTTGTTTAAATGTGAGCAGAAATCATCGACGCGACGCTTTTGGTTCTGGTCACAATTGGACAAATAAAGCGCATTTCCTGCAGCAGCATTCTGCAGTTGCTCAGTTTGTCCGCTCGAGGGCAGTATTACACAGAAGACATTGCATCATGTTTTTCAGCAGCATCCACTTGCATGTTAATCTGCCTGTGTCTTTATCCAGGTCATTGTCCAGCGGGACATTTCAGGTCATTGTGGAAGCTTTTCGAGTCACTGTACTAAGAGCTGAGGAACAGGTCCAGCGGGACATTTCAGGTCATTGTTAACACATCACAGTGTCTGTGAACATGTTGATTTTTACAGATCCCTAAAAAGTAATGCAAATTGGTTCCTGCCCAAGTGCAGATTAAGAGTGTGTGGTTTTTGGACTGAACTTAAACTTAAGAGTGACTGTCACTCATTAACTTTTCCCTTATGTCTAAGATCTGGTACCCTCATCCTTCCACCAGATGGAGAACCTTTCCACATTTCACTGCACAAACATCACCACAGAATTGCTTCTTGTGCAGCAGCAAATTTTGTGTCGCGCTTTCTGAAATCGTCTCAGCCTCTTTAAATGTGGATCACTGTTGTATTGTACAATATTCTAATAATCTTTTCCCCCTAGATCTCAGCATAAAATTCAAGTGTGCATCTTTTTCCGATGTCTGGGTCATTCAGTAACTTCTGAATGACGTTACTGAATTTTAAACGAAGATGCCAGGCTGGCTTTCACGTTCCGTGTTGTGAGTTTGTGTGAACAGCACCTCCTCTGTCACTCAGTTTGTGCACAAGGATCCTCGAGGGACATCAGACGCTGGAGCCTGGAAGTGCATGAAACATCTTCCTGCAACTGTGCAAACAACAGCAGCCTCCACTGGCACACAGGACGGGAAGTGTGTTTGGCTTGCATGCGGGGCTGCAAGTGTGTGTTGCTGATAGAGAATGGATATGTCCAACAAACCCGTCATGTCAGAGAGAACTCAGCAACACATCCAGTGGTCGAATCAGACATTTATCCACATTCTCTATCATTGCGTGCAGTGTTTCCATCTTTGTGTTCCCGTTGGTAAAGGTTGTAGTTGTAGGTCTGTAGCACAGTAGGCGCATGTCTTCAAAACTGAACCAAAGTATTTCTACACTGTCCTCAAAACGTTTGATGGACACAAACCGACAACAGTTAAATATCTCATGATGGAGAGAACAAGGAGCTGGAGGACATGTGGAGCAAACAGCACGTAGCTGAAAGAAGCGTTAAGACGAAAGTGCAGCAGAGAAAGAATAATGGAAACTGATCAGAGAGAAGTGTCAGTGACTGTAATACTGACTGACGTTTCCCAGCTTAGTTTAGCTTCTTCTAAAGCCCATTGTATAGAATATAGGAGCGTGCAAAGTATCATTATTGCTGCTTCTTATTATAGTGACTCCAAAACTTTTTGAGCCTGGCTTTCTTTACCAATTTTATTACTTTTTATTAACACGTACAAAAGAAATTCATCACATCTCTGCTCTGTGTTTTGCACTTGGAAGTTAGACGGCTGATGGAATGAAGCAGTATTAACAAACTCTTAGACACTAGGCTTCATTTCATATCATCACTTGTCACTTGCGATTCTAAACCAGAAAAATGTTTAATTCAATTCAAGGAATTGGATTTGCATTCATTGTTTTTTTTCTTTTGTGTGCTAATATATTTCACAGGAACTGAAGAAAAGACAGAAGAATAAAACAATGATTCTATACCGATTAAAGATTTAAATAATGAGGTAAATAATTCATCAGGATTATGTTATGCAGAAATCCCGAACTGTTTGTTAAGCTCCGTTGGCTCAGAATGGCAGCCGTGCCGCCCTGCAGTGTGTGTTTGTGTTTTATTATAGAGAACATCTGGTGCATGTTTGATTTAACAGGAATAATAGATGCCCACCAATTAGGTGAATGTCACCGTATATTGTGCTTTGTTCTTTTCACATTGAGACTAATCTGAGGATCACTGGTGTTTTTTCTTAAATTCAGCGCACATGAGGTACCCATACACTTACAGAGGACATATTTGGGCCTTTTCAAGTGCCAGAGAGTACTGAGTCATATATTTTATTTTATTTATAACATTAACTTCTTTTATATACCCAAACCTGCCGAGAAGAGAATTAGAACAAAGACACAAGTTACTGACCTCAACGTGATCACAGATCAAGCTCCATAACAGGGAACAGTTGTGAAGCTGTGTGGGCTGTATGTTAATTCTCTAATGCTATTTCTTTGTAATTATGAGTTTGATCACACCTCAGGGACATCAAGCTGGAGATAAATGTTCATAATTAATGTTTTACTTAAGGATACACAGATGATTTATTAAGAATTACGAATTGTACTGTAACAATAGTATGACTGGCTTGTGTGTGTGTTAATTTGAGCAGCAGCATTCTGTCGTAACCAGACTCCCACATTAGCTGGGATTGTATATTTCATCTCAGTGCTTAATTAGTGTTGCTTCATGTATTCTTTTCCCCCCAAGAGTAAATCCAAAAATATCACTAATATTTTTAGAGATTTTCTAGGGCAATAGAAATTCCCTAAACAACATTCATATCTTTAAAAAAAACACAACAGTGAAGATCTCCCACAGTCTTGATCAAAAACAAAGTGGGATGTGGTGAACAGGAGACGAAGATGACAACAACAAAACAGGAGCAACATCTTTTGAGTCATGCATTAAACAAACGGGCCGTTGGTTCTGAAGAGTTTCGCTGCCGCTGGAACCTCAGCGACATTTTAACAGTGATGTCTAATATCTGGAAATCTTGGAAAATGTCAGCTCGGTATCTGCCTTTGAATTCATAGCAGTCCCATGAAGAAGTAAAGGACATGTGTGTGTGTGTGTGTGTGCACAGCTGTACACAGGGTAAATAACAGAGGGCATCTCATCTGTCTGTTTTGCTCTCTTGTCTCATTCGTCTCCCTGAATGGGACTGATGTGTGTGAAGGAATCAGAGCGGACATAAGTCTCTTTTTCCTGCTCATCAGCAGTTAACAGCTCAGCACAGTGTTTCACTCTGTGCCCTTGTGTGTGTGTGTGTGTGTGTGTGTGTGTGTGTGTGTGTGTGTGAATCTGTATGCCCACATGTATAGAGCAATGAACATTGGGCATGAGGTGATGAGCGTCATATTGTGTGTGTGTGTGTGTGTGTGTAGTAGCAGTGATGTTGTGTGTGAGGGGGTTTGCTGAAAAGATAGTGAATTAAATTAAATATGAAAGAGGCAATGATTCATTTATGGAAGGTACATAATGCTGAAATATGGGGGGGGGCTGTGTCTTATAGAAAGGTATAGAAAAGCATATTATGCTGTTACACTATATGAGGCAGACTCATTATAGACTATGCTTTATGGGATGAGGTGATAAGGCTCAGATACATTTGGACTTGAGTCACATGTTTCAATTATTTAACTGCAAATCTGTTGTTGGCCAAGTTGTATTTTCTCATGTTGCGTTATGGCAGATTTGTAGAGTTGCAGTCATCCTGCTGTTTTTCTGTCGTCCTTGGCCTCTCAGCGTGTCCCACTCTGCTCGCTCTATCTCAAAGTGCCACAGAGGCTTTTCCAGAGCTCGCCCCCATGAAAAATGGAGCAGCACAAGCTTTTTCTACTGTTCTTTTTACCAGGAGATTAGAAAGTGAAGGTGGAGCACTCTCCAGAGAACTCTCTTGCTCTGGGCATCCGTACCGGAGCTTTAATCTTAACCAGAGCTGCACGATGCTCTGAGAGGGAGTGGGGGGTGGGGGGGTATTTACTTTGACGTGCCGCTGAGGCAAAACTTTAAACAAACCTTTCTCTGCAGCGGCAGTGAAAGCATCGTTGGGATGAAGAGACACATTTTCAATGCAAGTGGGAAAAAACACGGGCCAACTTTGTCATAGTATATTTATTCTGTCAGTTCTATCTTTAATAGAGCAGTTCAAGCCTTATCAAATAAAACAAGTCCATGTTAAATTTAATAGAAATAAATCAAATAAATAATAATAATACAGAACAAAAGTTTCCATTTCAAATTGGGTGGGAGACGACGTTATAGATATGACATGAATGAAAAAATTCAAATACATATTCAAAAACGTTAAGTCAAATAAATAAATAAATACACAGTATATTCCTCTATGATTATGTCACTATGGATGTAGAGGTGAAAACAACTCAGAGAGGTACAAAGCTAAAACAGCGGGGTCAGCAGAATGCTTTGTGCTTTCAGGAGCACTCTAAGTGGTGAAGCGAGGTTAAAGGTCACACATGCACCAGGTTACATCAGGAGGTAGCAAGGAGGAGACGATGATGAGGGGTAGTGAGTAGGGGAGGGGGCAGCAGGGTCCTAGGCAAGGAGGTCACAGCTCGGAGTCCCGACAGAGGACGATCTCCAGCTCGGCGCGGTACAGTTTCCCTCCGTCGGACAGAGCCATGATGCTCTTCTTGTACCCGCCGAGTCCTGTTGACCCCACGTCCTGCACACACGCAAACGGCGGTGGTTAGAAAAGTCACAGTCAGTGGGAAGAAAAGTTCGTCTGGCAACAGACGCCATGTACTGCAGGCAGCTATTCTATCTCCGCTCTATATTTGGCAAGAAGAACAGAAACCTGAACTGATCAATCAATAGGGTAAACTCTTCATTACCATTTTGTTCTTGTCACAGAGGTCCTTCAGCAAAGCATCCAGCTCCTGCTCGTCAATATACCCATTACCGTCCTGGAGAGAGAGAGAGAGACAGCAATGGCGGAGTTATACAGGCACAACTGATTTTCTTAACGTCCCAGACAGCAGCTGTTGGCTGATAATAGTCATTCAAGAAAAGTCACATAAACAATTCATCCTGAGGGGAGCATGACTATGAGTTTCACAATTTGACAGAAAGCTATTCATTTTGACAGACCAATATTTCCCTTCCTGTTACTTCAAACATCAACATATGCATCTCATAAAGTGAAAACATCACAAATAAGTCCTTGTGTGTTTCTTTAAAAGGTCGAAATTTAATTAAAGACATTTACAGTCTCCAGAGGATGAATCTCAGGACATTTTCAGAGCATTTCTCCTCATCTTTACAGAGGCCCTGACATGTGGCTCTTAGAACAACACACCCATGTGACACGTGCACGATACAAAACAAATGACACACAGAAATGCACTTTTCACCTTGTCATAGAAGGTGAAGAGGGAGTCAAATTCTTTCACTGTGAGCCTGATGCCCTGAGAGAGAGAGAGAGGGGGGGCAAAATTTGTTAGAAACTGGTGGATATTTTTAGAGAGCAGTAAAAGCCCCACTAGATCCAGAAGAGATATTAATCCATGGAG
Organism: Pseudorhombus dupliciocellatus; assembly: GCA_016785235.1. NCBI lineage: Eukaryota > Metazoa > Chordata > Actinopteri > Pleuronectiformes > Paralichthyidae > Pseudorhombus > Pseudorhombus dupliciocellatus. The sequence continues at coordinate 8,457,070 of JAFBJW010009053.1, read as the reverse complement.
ATTATGATAACTGGGACTAGAGTTGAGTTAATCCCGATCAGACAGACTAATCCACTGTCAGAAAGGAATTGTTGATCTGCTGCCCCAAGCCTGCGTGTGCATATGGCAACATACATGACAAATGTATGAAGGGGAAGCTATGAAAATTAACTTGGTCCCTGTGCTACAAATAGTGAACATTACAGCTTTGGAAGTGTGGCTACTGAAGAAGACGCAGCCATGTGCCTGAACGCGTGCAGCCAGTTGCTTTATTTTAAGAAGCAAATTTAAGTCGTGGATTTTTATAAAAACAGAACTTTAATGTGACTAATTTGACTGTGGTAAAAACTGTTTTAACGGAACATAAAAGCTGTTGAGCCACATGTGAAAGAAATGTCATCCTGTAATACTGAATTCCTGAAGGACTTAAGTAAACACATTTGTGCCTGTGGCCCATATGTTCATTCAGGACTTTGATGACAAATAATCCTCTTGCTCTGAATCCAATAATGTAGAACTATTGCACTATTGTGAATCTCCTCTGTTGTCTGACATTTGTAGATCAGATGACACTTCAAATCTGCCCAAAACACACATTCACATGACTCCTCGCCGAGCTCAATATGTAACACACCGCTGCGTTAGAAAGTAGAAACTTACCTGGAACTTCAGCAGGAAATTTTCCTGCACCGGCAAGAGCCTGCGAGGAAACACAGAGAAATATTTGATGTTTTCACTGTCCTTTAAAAAAAAAAAAAAGGAAGCATTGTTAAATAAAGGAATGAACAGAGGAACGCTCACCTTGCCATCTCGGAGAGGCCCAGCTTACCATCACCATTGAGATCAAACATCCTTAGCTGCGCAGAAAGAGGATTAACACGAGATTTATCTGGAAATCTGTAACTAAATATGATCATGTGCCGCACGGCCTAACACATTAAACACATCCAAGTCCGATTAACAAGCAGCACGGATCAGATGGAGGAAGAGTGATGTCTCTGGGTTGATGATGTCTGAAGTGTGTTGGGGGCTGTACGCGGTAATGATCTGAAATGTATAGGAATATTGGCAAATTCAGCGTCTGATGATGCTCACGATGGTCTGTGTGTACTCCTTGAGCTTCTTGTCGTCGTAGTTTCTGTTGGCCTTCTTCAGCAGGTCTGACAGGAAACCCTGAGGAGAGAGAAACACGCACAACCTGAGAATGACTGAAGCGCAGCGGGAGTCCAAACTTGTGTGTCAGAGCGGCAGTGTTCTTAACGCCTGATTCGTGGCGTTTTACCTTCAGCTCGTTAGACTCGATGTATCCGCTGCGGTCGGTGTCATACCTCCTCCAGGCCTGCAGGAGAAGAGCGATGCTGTTACACGAGCTTTCAGAAAAAAACGTGCAAACCCAACGACGGGGAGGAACGAGAAACACGCCCTGGATTGAACAAATGAGACATCTTCTCTCATTTCCAGCAGGAAAAAGACTTTCGCAAAGAGAAATGCTGGTGTCATCTGACATTGTGTAAATATAGAATTAGTCAGAGACCTCATCAAAGATGGATATCTACTCCACCACTTACTGCCTTTCCCCTGCAGAAAGCTGTGTTCCATTCATAATGGATGGCGGGCTGAGAATAGCTTTAACACAGGGAGCAGCGTCCCACCACTGAAAACCCTCCTCAGCCCGTGTGTGTGTGTGTGTGTGTGTGGGCGTGTGTGTGTGTGTGCGTGTCACTGATGTTCAATCATCATCAGCCTTGACTCTTTAATTATCTCAACATGTGCAATTGAAGATAGCGGTCGTTACTTATGATTATGACAAGTGCTCCAGAGGTTCAGATGTGACATGTTCCTGTAAAACATTGAGTATGAGTTCACTTCTTCATTAACGCTTAGTATTTAGATGCTTTTCTGGCTAAAAAAAAACTTGGCTCTAAATTCAAATCCTGAAAGATCTAACAGAGCTGAGAGTTACATATGTGAGGCAATAACAAGCCGTCACAACCATTACTCATCACGTGTGAATAAAGACAAACTTACAGCCATGAACTGAGAGCTGGATCCCACAAACTCTCTGAAACAGAGCAGGAAGTTCTCCTCTGTGGGCAGAATCTGAGCCAGCTACACGGAGGAAGAAATCAAGACATTATTTAATCGTTTCTATATTTCATATATTTCAGAATTAATCACTTTAGATTTGGCTCTTCTCACCTCCGACATTTCAATCCTGCCATCAGCGTTCTTGTCAAAGTTGGCCATGAACTCCTTCATCTTTTCTTTGAACGCAGCATTTGAAGGGTCCTGGGAGTTCATCACATCACAAATCAAAGACAATTCAGATGACACATTCTGTAATAATTCAGTTCCTTCATTCATATATTATATATCCCGGACAAATAGCTGACAGATAACATTTACATGGCAATTATAATTTACCATTTCCCTTTTTATATTGCCAATGAAATATCACATCACCAAAGTAGGTAATAAAGGCAGACACCTCCAGGAGCCACTGAGTGTGACCCTGACTGATCTATTCGCTCACCACGCCGGCTCCCCGTCTCGCAGACTCCAGCTCTTTGAAGAAGTTCTCCAGCTCCTTCCCTTCGATGTAACCGTTTCCTGCGGAGCGGCAGACGAGCCTGATTAGTTTGGCACAAACCATGTTATGAGGCTTTTGAGTTGTCTGAAACTTTGTTTTGACTGTTCAGAGGTTTGATTAAAAAGATTTGGATGAACGATTAAAGGTCACATGGAGGCGGTGGAGCGGGGGCTCATTTTGAAACCTGGAACGTTTCGCCCAGTCTCAGGTTCAGTTTGATTGAATCAGAACCGCTCGGCTGGATTGTATCCAGGGTCCGTATGCGCTTGCAGCTGTGCCTCAATCAGCTTGAGTATTTGCTGTAGTTAGTTTATAGCCCTGAAGAAGGCAAAAACAATTCTGAGGATTTGCGTCCTGAGGGAAGTCTGGAGCACGGTAGCTCCAAGATCACCGAGTTATTTCATCTCTTCTCAGCTGAAAACTTTTAATTGAAAACATCCTCTTTCCTATGCCCACATTTGTACATCTGGTGCCAAATTGGTATTTAGCTGTGGAGAGATTGGGAAGATTGAGAGAGAGAGAGACAGAGAGAGAGACACCAGACTGGAGTCCAGTGCGGTTGTTGGCAGATTAGTGTTTTCTGACTGATTCTCACTGGGACGTTGAGCGTCTGGATTTGTCCTCTGCCTGACACTCACAGCAGCAGGGATGATTCAATATAATAATTTACATTTCTCCCCCTGCGAAGTAACAGGGTAACACACAGGACACTTTTCAATCAGAGAAATGAGTCCCATCTGTCTGCGGCCCGAGCGAGGATAGGAGGGGTTTGCGCCTCCTAACGAACAAAAAATAGACATTAATAAAATTGTGGGTTCAATTCAGAATGAAACGCAGATGTACAGAATAAAGTGCAGAGATTCACCCCGCTCCCCTCTTCATCTCTTAATCTCTGATCCTCTCATCTCCTTTCCTTTCTGATCATTCCCTCCCTCACCTCCCCCATCCCCATGCTTCATTTACACATTGTTTTTGATAGGTGCTGCGTGTCACCATCTGCGCTCGCTCGAGTCAATGTTCCAGACAAACACGGACCACCACTGGGACACAAAGCTCCAGGTGTGGAGCCGAAGTGCGCAGACACAACAAACGAAAGCAAACAAAGCCCCATCGTAACTGGATGATCAGCCTTACGATTGTTATTCAGAGACCGCTAATACTCATGAAGGGATGACCTATGAAACAAAAAATCAATACAATGTTTGAGTTTAAGTGATGATTTGGACGTTGTTGGTTTTATTAGTCCGAGCCCGCCAGTTAGTGTTAATACTGAGCTCAGCAATCCCTCGCTGTGTCATTTATTTGATAAAGCTGATTCTAAACAAACCCTGTGTTATAATTTATTATAAATGTTGTACTTCACTCTGAAGTCTTGGATTAATAATGACAAAGTGATGGCATCAACAGTGCAGAAACCAACCGTTTGTCAAGATATTTTACCCAGAGTCAAATATGTCCAACTCATAGTGGGACCACAGCAAAAGCCTGATGGAGATCTGCAAAGTCAGTAGCGTTCATCCTCTGGGGACCATGACTGTAAGGTTAAAAGTAAAACTTGCATAAGAATCCATCCATTATTTGTTGAGTTATTTCAGTCAACATGTCTGACTGTGGAACCACACAAAAATGAAAATATATTCCAGTCAATTATTCATCTGTGCCTTCATTTTTATGAGATGACTATTAAACTCTCATTACCTCAAAACATTTTTTTTTATAAATTTACCCTCCAACGTCCACAGAGAAATATTTCTTCTCTCTTTTATTTTTACTTAGTGACTACTGAGGCGCTGAGCACAGCTCGCTCTGTGCCGCCTCCTCCTTGCTTGGCTGGCTCAGCTGGGTCGGCAGAGTGCGGCAAAGTGGTGTGATCAAGTGTGACGAAAATGCATGTCATAAAAGGTGCGTACACAAGAATGCATGTGACATTTCCATTCCCCTGAAATGGAAAAATTATGGCCACTTCCAACTCATTCCTGTACCTGGACTGCAGGTAACTACAGGCCTCATGGCAGAGCAAGGAACTGTGCACCGAGTGACTCTCAATTGTTCCTACGTACTGATACAGCACAGTCTCGAGAAATGCTGTAAAACCAGAAGCGATGTCCTGCAGTTTTATTTTGATGAATTAGATATTCCAATCCTTTAATTAGACTTCATTAAATTAAGAAACCTTTTACCATGAGGCATTTCCAGTGTCTCTGCTCGAATCCATCAGATAATTGTATACCCTAATACTGTGATGGGAGCAGGTGACTGAAGCAGTACACAGTATCTCAGGGGGAGGAGAACAAATAACAAGTGAAGAAGTACGACGCCGTAAAACTCCCCCAGCTTGTAATAAAGCCCACATAAGTAACTGTGTTCTCACTTCATTGGGACTCACTGCCAGAGTCTAGCTGCAGCACAAATCTCAGCTGCCACATGGAGCGAACAACTGCACTCTGAGCAGATGTAGCCCCTCCTCTCCCCCACCCACCCAGATCCCAAACTGGATCATAAGTGAACATCTGAAAACTGAAAACCCAGCTGCCTCTAAACAACTAGATCATTTAAAGCACGACTCACTCGTTGTATTCTGTCAAGCGTGCTGTCGACTTTCTCTTGAATTGTGGCGTTTTCATGTGTGCCTCAGTTCTCACTGCAGCCAGTAGCAGTAGGTGGCCCCGTCCAGCCGCTCACTGCTGTCCTGCAGCGGTGGTCAGCCTGTTGCTGCCAAGGCAGCCAAGGAAACAGGAGCGATCTGTTGTGTTCATCATCGACTGAAGATAAGATGGGCAGAATGACTTTACCCAGAAGTGAAGCCAAAGTGTGCCAATTGCCACCTGGTGGCTGGCTGCGGTAAATGTTACAAAGCCTTTCCCTTTAAGATGGTTTCTGTCATTTTTGGTTGTGCATGTAAGAGGAGGTTCCTGAAGATGGAGCGAGATGCTCAAGGCTCCAATCGCATTCAGCAGCTTGTTCCATCATCAAGGAATTTCAACAAGAACAATCTGGACTGTGGCAGTCTTGTGTGCAGGGATGGAAATGAAAGATGGCGACCGTTGGAGGAGCGCAGAGGCTGGTGACAGCCGACATTAAATCATTTTATCAGTCTTAGGAGGGAGCTCTTAGTGTTCTTCCACAGTGGAGGGCCAAAAAAGCATTTTGTCAACCCATGATTCATCACCTGCGTGAGGAGGGGATTGGTTTGGATTTTTTTTTTTTTTTTTTTTCACTCTCGTTACAACTAACCTTGTGCAGCAGAAAAAAAAAACTTCTGAAGAGGAGCTGGTTGAAGACAGTGCTTGATAGAAATAGTCCAGGTGGGAAAACTTCTGGATCAATAAGCCAGCTGGTGATTTACATTCTATCTGGATTTATAGTAAAATCAATATCTGCAGAATGCTCTGACAGAACGCTGCCCTCCAGTGAAGAAATCCCCCCGTTACATATCAAGAAAGGCATGTAACTTTTTGATTATGTTGTTTCTGAAAGTGTTTCCTGTGACCTTAAATAGTTAACATGTCCTCCAGACGACACATCAACAGGCGATTCATCATCGCCCTCCACACTGATTCGCGAGTGTTTCTGATCCATCGCCTCATGACAACATTGTTTATGAGGGGCACTTCAAAACTGTCACAACTGTTGGAAAAAGACGAATATGATCGTCTTCTTATCGTTCATCACCGTGGTCGAGGTCAACGGCTGGATGCACTGGCACTAAAGTGACTTGAAACATTGTGGGCGTGGTTAAAACGCATCAGGGTGTAACGAATAAAAGGTTGTGTGAACTGTAATAAAGTACAAGTAACTACTACTGACCCTAGGTACATTTTAAGTACTTCAAATATACTCTGGATTTCCCTTTATAATTTCCCTTCATAATAATTTCTACTTAACTAGATTCTCTACACTGACTTGACAGCTCCAGTCACTCTAATGATTAGGAAGAACACATGTTCAGTTAATAGCTTGGCTTTAATCACCATTAACCAAATATGATGAGGTATTAGGGTCATCAATGGGGGTTATTTTCATCTGTAATCTGATTAAATTGAAAAAGCCAATTTCCAAAGCAGAGATCTAAATATTGAAATATAATATTCTTTTCATTAAGAGAGTTAAAACTGAATGAAATTGAAAGTGTTTAAATGCAGTGAACTGGGAGAAAAATCATGAACAGCATTTTTACATTTTAGTTTTCAATACAATAATGGATCAACTAATTGATTGACTGACTAATGGTTTCAGCACAAGGTACCGAGACACCGCTGGCATTAAAAATACATCAGTTAAGCTCCACCCCTAAGCCAGTATTAAATGGCTACGGCTCTTACGTCAATGTCACCAGACCAGCTCCACATACACACCACTTTGACTTTACAATGCTTTAATTACATTTGTTGTTATCAGTTGTGCTGGAGTAAATTTGTAGCATGGTCTATGCCCTGTCATATTAGACACACACACACACACACACTTCCCACCAGTGTATTCCCAGTAAGCTCTCACGTTCAGAAGCTCCTCCCAGCATCACCCCTCTTACTTTTCCTCTGTCACCCCCCTCCTATCCTCCCCTTTATCCCACCCTCCCTCCCCCACCACCCATTCTATCTCACATATATTCATACTACATGATTTTTACACGCGATTTTTAAACACACATATACACACACACACACACACTATGCATATGAATTGATCCTTCCAGTACAATGAACAGACCTTGTCCGTTACAGTTGACATTATTGTTCTGATACATGTATTAATACATTAGAAGGCTCTGAGCTGTTAGATTGGGACCTACAAGAACATTAAACAGTTTAATAGGTGTGGGGTTTTTTTACCCCAGCCGTAGGACAAATTAAAAAAAAAATAACGAAAACAAAACGAAAAACAACTTCCAGTAGTTCCTCAGTTTAAATTAATCGAGTGTCACTGGTTTATTAATACGAAAAGAAAATGGAATCAATTCTACCTGGGATCGAATCTGATGTGAGGTAATGAATTAAAACCCGACTTTTACTTTCACTACATGTGACTTTGACTGATTGAATTCATTAGTGGGTGAACACTGACCGTCTGCGTCGAAGTGCCTCCAGATGTCGATGAACTGCGCCGCGGTGAGCTCAGCCAGGTGCAGGTGAGGCGGCTGCTGGGCCTGAGTTGCCATGTCTTCGCTTGTCTTGGTCTTCCTCCTCCTGGAATGACAGTTGGGTGTAAACTTTTCAAGGCTCCTTGGGTCTGTGGGCAGCTCCTCGTCAGCCTGAGCTTTTAAACGCAGCGCCCCCCCCCCCCCC